>VXBC01001440.1:171118-186962 GCA_013399945.1 Ploceus nigricollis | reverse complement strand
CCCCCGCTCGCCGGGATGCGGGGCCAGCGCCCCCCGGTTTTCCCCAGGGGTCGGAGGCTCCTTGCGAGCCGCAGCCAGCGGCCGCCTTCATCCCTGGCGTGGCTTTATCCCGAGGGGGCAGGCCCAGGGGCTGCTGCAGG
The DNA here is from genome assembly GCA_013399945.1 of Ploceus nigricollis. Classification (NCBI taxonomy): domain Eukaryota; kingdom Metazoa; phylum Chordata; class Aves; order Passeriformes; family Ploceidae; genus Ploceus; species Ploceus nigricollis. The sequence goes on along the minus strand of VXBC01001440.1, from coordinate 186,822 downwards.
TGCTCTCTGCCGCCGTGCTGTGTGCCATGTGCTATATCGCGGTGGACACGGGAGCCGGGAGCGGGAGAGCCGAGCGGTGGGAATGCTGCTGGCCAGCCCGGCATGAGGCTCCGGAGGCGGGCCGCAGCGCTGGCTGCGTGGCTGGAAAGGTGCTGGCGCGCCCAGTGGTGGGAATAGGTCGTCTCGGAGAGAGTGTGCAGGTAAAGCAGGTGAAGGTGCAGCCGGGCGAAAGCTGCCAGAGAGCCCAGGGTGTTGAACTGTTGAGTGACGTTTTCTCCGCTCCTGAAAGCCGCCCTGATTCCATGCAGTGCAGAAACAAGCCCAGGGAAGCATTAATAACTCGGTTTTGTCTGGTGGTAGGATTTTCAGGTAGGTATCTTGGAAAAGGCCGGTAAGGCTGGGAGCCCCTTATTTGCATATGGAGTCACACAGGGTTGCTTTGTTGAATGGTTTTAATTCTGTAAACCTCCCCAGCTGAACAAAGCTTCTGCTTTGTTTGTTTTTTTTTTTTTTTTTGAGTAGTGTCTGCAGAAAAGTCCACTTGAGGTTTTTTAGCTTTTCTTTGAACTTAGTTTCTAGGAGGTTTGGCTTCCAAGCGATATATCTACAGTTCTGTTAGAAATTGGGCAGGAAGGAAGAGTCTGATAGGTTCAGGGAAGGGCTGGGCTAGAATGGTGATAGCTTTTTCCACGGTCAGGCAGCAGTCTGCATTTTATTCCTGCTGGAGTTGATACAAGAAGCATTTTGTCCAGCTCTTTGAGATAAATTGCACGCAGTGAGCTTGTCTCAGGGTCTGTATGCTTGTTTCTGTGGTGTTGAGTTTTAGGAAAGTCGGTATCATTGTGTAGGTAGAAGTTTTTATGGTGTAAGAGTTTTAGGATAGCTGGTTTTCTGCTGAACTATGTTGTCCAGCAGTCCTACAGGTGCTTGAAGAGCTCTGTTGAGCAAAGGCCTTTGAGATTTGCTGCGGTGTTGTGTGGTGAGGGGATGGAGGCCCTGGGGTGACTTCAATGTATCGCTTGACAAGCCCTGAGATCAGTTGCCTGTGGTGGAAACATTCAACAGAATTTGTGTCAAGCGAGACCTGCAGGAGAAGTCACAGGCAGGTTTTGTTTAGTGGTCCACAGCCATTCTTCCCAGTGGCTCCTTACCCTGGGAGCTTCCAGGTGGAGTCCTGTGTGCAGCAGGATGAGAAGGGCAGAGACAGCTGAGGAGTACAGGTGGGTGAGGTGAGCCTTTGCCTGCTTGCTGTGCCTTCTGAGCCATAGGCACCCATTTCATGTTCTTTGAGACCTGCAGAGAGGAAGAAATGCCAGTGATCATTAAGTATCATGAGGCAGCAGAATAGTTCATTTTATTTTCTTTGACAGAGTGACATGTGCCATAGATACTGATATAGGCAGTTTGTGGATCTGGAAGCTTCCCCCGTGGTTTCATCTTACCCTAAGTGAGGGCTTTCCCAGGCTGGGTGGTCTGGGATTAAATATTAAGCAGGGCTAAGTAAGCAAGTGAATAATAACTGAGATGATGAAATTCAGGATTCACAACAAAATATATGCCACATGCTTCATTTATAATTGTTCTTGATCATGCAGGTTGCTTGCAAAAATCTGTTCCAGTCTTTCTCCTAGTGACTTCAGGATAAAATGATGGAGCTTGTAGAATATGCACAGCTGAAGTCACAGTTTTTAGGAATGTGAGCATGAGGATGGAGCAGAGCATCCAACTTGAACGTCGTTCCCAGCAGCTCCTAGGGAGGGAAAGTGTTTTGGGTGTTCTCAGTGAAAGGGAGGTTTCCTTGTCTGAAAGGAACCTGATGGTTAGTTTTGGCTTTTAGAAGCTTAAAAAAAAATCCCACTCTAGGAACAAAGGGCTTTTTAGTTGTTTGGGGGTTAAAATTTTTTTTAATTACACGTTTTCTTGAGTTGTGCCCAGCTCTGCAGTTGGCTTGTGGTCTTCTGACCACAGGCAATGTGGAAGGCACATAAAGTGAAAAACAGAAAGAAATGGAAGTTGCTGGTTTTGCTGTAAATGGGAACTACTGTGGGAATGCTGCAGAAGCTGGTGTGTTCCCTCCCAACCATTCCCTTCATTATCTCTGTAAACTTAAGATAGTTTGTCTTAGGCTATTTTTTGCCCTTCCCATGCTTAATACATTAAGACTTCTCTAATCTCTGAAGCAAAGTGCTTCTAGATTTGGCTGCTAATGAGACTGCTTCTAAAAATCAGGAGTACAGTGGCAACAGGTCCAAGGAGTTCTGAAGGGAAACCTGGCACATCCTGAGTCACAGAAACCCCAGGAGTAGGAAGACATTGTTCAGCTTAGTTGTTGCTGAGCTGATGGAATGGAATCAAGAGTTATGATCAGCTGTTTTCATGTCCATGTCTAAACTCCATCAGATCTCAGTGTGGAAACACAGGCACTGTGGAGAGCTTTGGGAGCAGTTTAATGGAAATTTCTTACCAACAACCTAATGAACTCCTGCAACACTGTTCATGGCAACCTCCAAGGCTGATCTTTTAAATTGCAGCAGATTACTGCAAAACCCCAAGACTTTGGGTAGTGGGGTCCAGTGTTGTCTGGAAAAGGTCAATTGCCTTTTCCCTAAAAAGCAGTTGTTAAAAAATGGCAACTTTTCTGGGTATACAGGAAGAGGAATCCTGAGGTATGAGAAGAATGACAGTAGGAGTTACACAGCAGGGGAGGTCAGCTTGCAGGTTCCTTCCAAGTACAAATTTTGTTCAACACTTCCATTCTTACTGAAAAGGGTAAAAAATGAGCAGGTCCTCGTAGCAGGTTGCTGCTTAGAAACCTGCTGTCCAGAGAGCATTAGGGCTTCTCTTATTTAACACTGAAAGGTTTAGTTGTGTAATAAAAATTGTTTACAAGCTTATTTCAAATCTTTGGGCTTGGAGGATGTTTGCTGCTGGCAGTGAAATTTATAATTGCCCTTTATATCCATCTCAAGAATTGGTAAGTTACATCTTGTCCATGAATCCAGGGATGATCCAAGGTGTAGATCCACCTTGGATTTGTGTGTATTTATTACCTTTTCTGTTGCTGGATTCTTACATGCTGTGCAAATTAGCCTTCCATAATGTAATCCTCAGTTAACTATACCTGAAAGCACTGCCCTATGCTAAGGATGCTTTTTGAGATGTTTTGGCTGTTTTTTAAGCTTTCTTGATTCGCTTGGGCCTCTTGGAAGTAGAAGCTCATTTTTGTTTGTTCAGCTGCAATTGGAATAGTAATTGAACTGAGCTACTAAGATGAACTAAGTAGAACAACACAACACCACCAGTCCTCTAAAATTTCTTCATGCGAAAGAAGCTACTCTGAATTCCTTGGATTGAGATTTAAGGCAAAGTTAATCTGAAAACTTGGGCATCCTGGTGTGGTTTCAAGAGCATCACAGGCACATGGTTGTAGTATTTAAATTGGAAAAGACTTGAAGAGCTTAAGTGTTCAAATGAGCTGATTTGAAGCACAGAATTTATTTTAGAAATCTGTTTCCTTTTTTTAACCCTAACAGTTTCATCAGAATCCTGGAATAAGGCCTTTGGATTCTGCAGGGCCACCCTGCCTGGCTTGACCACTGTGTGATGTGTTCCCTTCACTGCCATTGCTTTCATGTCCTTGGGTCCTCACAGACGTGACTGAGCATGCAGCTGATAGGGCCCTGTCCTTGTGAGTGTGTGACATCCCGAGGTGCAGTTCAGTCTCAGATTCTGCTGCCTTGTTCATCTTCTAATTCTTTTTTTTTCCCTGTCTGTTTCAGCTGTGTTTTGCCTGTACCACTTAGTTTCTTCCACTCTAAAGAGGAAATAAGAGAGAAATACTGTAGGACAGTTCTCAAAAATCCCTGAAATCTCAGGGCTTATCCCAGGGCTGTTGCTGGGGGAATCCTACAGCCAGGTTTCCCAGTAGTGAAACCTGCTGTAGTTGACCCCAGGAAGCATTAGCCAAAACTGTTTTACATCCCTTCTTTACTGTTCCTGGACTAGGTTCCAGCAAAATCAGGTTGGTTAGACCTAATGCTTTTTATTTTTCTAAATCGTTAAACATTACTATATTTTTGTGTGCTTTATTTAATTCAAGTAATCAGTGAATATCTGGGTTGAAAAAAAAGGAAACCCCCCAGCAGAAAGTGATCACTGCAGAAGGTGGAGTTCAATATTGGTGGCACCACGTGAATTTGTTTACTTCCTTAGATGTTTCTTCAGGAAATGTCCTCATAAACAAAATTCCCATGTGTAGGCTGGAGCCAAACACCTCACATTTTAAGCCAGTAATTCAGTTCTGTAAAGAGAATGGTTTCTCTGGAAGAGGTTTCGCTGAGAGAATTTCCTCATCTGTCAAGGCTGAAGGCAAATGGGATTATGTGTGTTTGTTTTTTTCCCTCTATCTGTGTTTTAAAACCAAAACTGTTGGTGCTTATTGAGGATGTAGCTGATTTGCAATTGGATTTAGGAATTGAAAAATCAGTGCTGCAGATCCAGGGTAAGTAAGAAGCCTTTGTTTTGGAGGTTAAGGGGACAAACCCTTCTAACTTGGTGTTAAATAAACACTACCTAAATTTGCTATTAGTGTCTTCAGGCCATCTGAGCAGAATCCATGGCTGCCTGGCTGGACATTGTGTGTTCCTTCCTGAGATGCTGTGCTTCTGGTTTCTTGATGGTGTGCCTCTGTAGGTGACTCAACTGAAATGACATCCTGAAGGTGTGCTCTGTCTGTAGAGCTTCTGCACCTGTGTGGGACTTCTTTTGTCATGTCCATAACTTTGGATCTGTTGAGTAAGAAAACTGTTGGTGAGGGAGGACTAATGCTGGCAAATGGTCATTGAGCTGACGTGTGTACTTAGGGGGAAAGTCTTCCTTAACATGAAGTTAGCAGTGAATATCAGTGTGAATATCTTGGTGTTAGTGTGGGAATTCTGGTGACCTCCATCCAGTCATTGTGCAGTGTCCACAGGAATTCTGCAGAAAAAAATCCATTGTTGACCAACGAAGGGCAGCATTTCCTCTGTGTTTGCACTGAGCAGTGCTTTGTGTTAGTCGGTACTGGGAGAGGTTATCTCAGTATTCCAGATGTTTTTCAGCTGGGTTATCCCCCATAGGCCGTCCTAAGCTCATGACTGTGCAAAGAGCTAAAGCCACATGGAGGTATTACTTAACTGTTGTGTCACCTTATTTTCACATGGCGTAATAGTCCTACACCAGGCTAAAAATCAGCCACAAAGCCAAGCATGTCTTTAATACATCCTTGTTTGTGCTTGCAGTATTTTCTTTTAGGCTGCATGTTGTCATTAGGATGATTCTGTTGGCGTTACCCAGAGCAGTTTTTGACAAATTGAAATTACTGGTGTTTGATGTACAGGAGTCATTCCTCTTCTGTATTTTAGCTGCATTCTCAAATTCCTGGAGCATAATGGTATATTCTAGGAAATGAGCTGAAGTAAACCTTTATTTTATGTTTTTCCCTGCCCCACCCCAATATCTTAGGTGGTGTTAATCATCAAGAGTGGATAATGTGTCCAAATAAGCAGCTGCTCAGAGCTAGAAAACAGAGCGAGAAAGATGTTGGAACATTAAGAAATATGCTGAAATGTTGCTGTTTACAATATCACTTTGAGGTTTTAGCTTCCATTCTCCTCAAGTTCAACTTGAAACAATCAAAAAGTGTCTAAATTCTTTATTTTTTAGGTTAAAACTGAAGACATTTTGCACTCAGTAATACAAGTTCAAACTGCTTCTAAGGGAGCTGCCTCATATTTTGTCTAGCGTTTGCTTGGCCTTGCGCTGATGTACCAGGAATGGTTCTTTCTGAGTCTGTACGTCTGTCCAGCTGTGCAGGAGCAGTTCTGGGGGCTACAATCCCAGCAGAAGGGGAGTATCTGAGACCCCCCCCACTCTCGGGCAGGGAATGATTCAGAGATAAGAGGAGGAAGGTCGCTTTTACCCTCCCAGCTGTACCTCCCCGTTCTTCCCACACACAAGAAAAAAACTAAACACTTGAAGGAGAAGCTGGAGCTCCCTTGTGCATCTGTGTCTGGCAGGTGACTCACGTGTTTTCCTGTCCTGGAGCTTTCCCATTTCCAGACTTCAGGTATTCTTGCCTTTTGTTCAGTCTTGTCCTGAAATGCTTTGCCAGTGGAATTTTCCTCTTGATGCTGTTCTGCAGGCGCGAATTGTTCTCCTCCACAGAATGGGGAACAATGCTTTAATGAAGTTGAAATGTTCAAGTCATGATGTGACTTAGTTTTTTTCCTCAAGTGCTCGGTGCTGTTCAGCCCCTGCACCAGCGTGGGTATTAATCCCACTGAAGTTGGGGGAGTTGGGCTTGGAGGAAGAAAAAAAGAAAAGGCATTCAGTTCTCCTCCCAGCCACTTGGGAAATGATTGAAAAAAACCTCAGTAAGAGAAAAAACACATTTCCAGTTGATCAGTTCTTGGATCCAGTTTGTCAGGCACCAGAGCTTGTGCTGACACAGCGAAGAGCAGGAACTCAGGCAGGGAGGAGGATGAGCACTGCCTCTTTCGGTAGGATAATTCATTTAAATCCCTCTCACAGAAAACGTTTGCATTGTTTCTGAGGACTCCACTTGGTAAGAATGGTGCAGATCAGTGAGAATTTTTGTCTTCAAGGTCAAACTAGTCCTCTTGACACTTCCTCTGGATGTTCTATTTGGAAGTGACTGGAACAGATAAATCACACAGAATTATTTTCTTTTTTTTTTTTTTTTTTGGTGTGTGTAGCTTAAAACCTTAGAGCTCCTTCAGATAAAATCAGCACTGACTTTTGTCTCCGGTATTTGTTCAAGTTCTTGAAAGCAGTTTATTAAGGATAGGGAGAAAGAGGAATTAAGCAGGATTTTATTAAAATACTGCAGCCCTTTGGTTTATCACCATCACTTTTGTGCCACTTAGTGCAGTGCAGCAAAGGAGTCACTTTGGAGACTGACTAAAAAAGTCACAATTGTGATCAGAGTCATAACACAAAAAACCAAGCTGGCTTAAAGAAAAAAGCACTTTGAATGTTACAGTCTGCTTCATGGATGAACATATGCCTTCTGTCCATCTCTGTCACTAGCAGAAGTGAAAGTTGGCATAACAGCATGCTGGTATTTTTGTGGAGAATCAGCTTGATCAAAGAACTCCTCAGGGATAAATATAAAATATAGTAGCCAACTTTCTGTGCTGAACTTCAGAAAAGCGCTTTTCTGGGGCTTGCACGAGGGGGGAAATGTCTACGGTTCTGTGTGAAATCACTCTCTAAATGCACTTGTGTCTTCAAGTTGAGGAAATTTCCTAGTGTCTTTAGGTTGAGGTGGGCTTTGGAAACGTGCTGGCACCTGCCCCACAGCTGGGTTCTGCAGAAACACTTAGGTTAGGGAATGGCCCAGTGGGATGGGTTGACTTAACAGCTTCCCTCTGCCCAGAGTGGGGAATGTCTGTCTCTGGAGAGCTTTCTGGAGCCTTCTGGAGCTGAGCACTGGTGACACAGCTGTGCCAGGGGCCTTGTCTGTTATCAAAGTTGATATGGATGCTGATTCCTCCTGAGCTTTGGAGCTGTTGTGGGCTGTTGTGGCCCAGTGCTGCTCAGTTACATCAGAGTATGGCCAAAACCTGAGTTACACCTAGAAGAATCTTACAATAATAATAATTTACTGGTTTTGAAGAAGTGGGTGAAGTAGCAACACCCAATAAGCACTTGTTTGAGTGAATTAGATTTGAAGTAAGGCTACCAGTAGAGCTCTCCAAGAACTTTTTTTGGTTTTTTTATTATATTAAAAAAATTGCCGAAGCGTTTTCAGAAAAGCAGATGTCTTCAATGGTGGCTTTCATTGTAATCCAGAATTGGCTGTTACAGAGCACCCAGCCTTTCCAAAAGCCATTGGAATACTTGTTAATAGAAATAACTCAAGCAGTTGGTTTCATAACAAAACTATTGTCCATCCAGGCCAGAAGATACTTAGTGTTTTTAAAAAACTTTTTGTCAGCTTCCCCAGCATTTATTAAACTTGGTCATAGTGAAATAATTCTGTCAGGCTCTGTGTGTATGATGTAATTGAAATGTGGTGCAGGGGAAACAAGTTCTTCTGTGGGAGGGGTGTGTTGGGTTGACAAGGGACCTCAGCTTGCCTGCTGGGGCAGTGAGGGGTTCAGCCATGAGGGATTTAGTGAGGGGCTTGAGCAGGGTTTAAGTTTTTTTTGGTTTGGACTCTTGGACGCCCTTAGGGTTAGTCTTGGGCTAAAATCAGGCTCTTACTGTGAGCATATCTTGAATTGAGGGCAGGTGTTTGCGAGCTAAATGTTGTATCTTCTGGTAATGTGAGATGAACTGAACCTATGATTTTATTTCTGGAGGCCCAGCCAAGAGGGGATGGGGAACAGGAGGTGCTGAACTCCAGTGTTCAGCTGGAAGTGTTTCTGTCTGGCAGCTGGTCCAGCTACACTGGCAGTAGATGCTGGGAGTTGTGCTGTGTGGTCCCCAGTCTGTCCTGATCTTCCAGGTAACCTCAGATGAAAAAGGAAATGAACAACCATATTAAACAAAAACAGAGATCACATCAGTATCTCATTTTTTATTCAGTTTATGTATTTTTCTTTCTTCAGCCTTATCCAGCTTGTTCTGTTAAATTCCAGGCTTGATATTGCTGTCAATGAACGGAGTAGGTTTTCCAGCCATTTTAGTCTGTGAATTTGAAGATGCCAGCTGAGTAACTCTGATTACTGAGAGTTCTGTAAAAGAAAGAAACATCAAGTACATTGTTATGGTTCCTGCTTTTGGAATAGAATTAACCCGGTCCAAATTCATGATGAGCAGCCTGAATGTAGAGCTGTTGAAACAACCATCCTGTTCACAGCCAGGAGAAGGAAGACAGGGACATCTCGATCCAGCAGGTCCTGGATTAGAATTTGATGTGAGAATACTTGATATAATATTCACTCAATTAGAATTTATGTGTGGAAGTAAATGCTACATGAGGCCACTTAAAAAGGAGTAGGAGACTTTGTCCTAAATAATGGCTTTTCCTGGTTTGAGGTTTCCTAATTCGTGGCAGGGAACGTGTCTGGGCTTAAAAACTTTTTAAGAACTTGCACTGAAATTTTCATGTTCTAATGTGGAGGTATCTTGGATTAGTAGCTGCGTTAGGATTTGAGAGGTGTTAGTATGAGTGTTGTTGGACTGTACATGTTGTTACACACAGCTTTTCTGTCACCACTGTTTCACATGGGCAATGAGAAAGGCATGTAAGTTCATTCATTTGAAGAAGGGTCTTCCATGTCCCAGGTTGTGTTTTCTGAACATGTCCCTCATTTCACTTGTGTTTTTCCCAAAACCAGGGGTTTTGAGTGTGTTCAAAGTCCTTGGCCTACAGACTTGGAGCATTGTATTACCCAGTGACAACTTACTGGGTTTACCCTATGGGTAACTTAAAGGAAGATCTCTCAGAGAAAGCTCCCCTTAGACAAAATTGTCCACAACTCATCTTACATTTCTGCCAAAAAACCCTTTCAAAATGCTTGTCTAATTTTGTCTCCTTTTTCCACCTTTTGTCATTTGGATTTGCATTGGGCAGTTCCTCCATAGCAAAGTCATAGGAGCTATCTTCGCATGGTTGTTTTTTAGTGATGTTGTAGTTCAGTTCATCTTCAGGGCAGTGCTGTGGATGAGTAAAGATACTTTCTTTCCTCCTTTTTCCATGCTTAGGTTTGCCTTAGGGAGTTGAAATCCAGAAGAACAGGGCTGATGTAAGCACTGAGCAGGGCGGAAGGGTCCTGGCTGATGAGCAGGGTTTGTCTCTCTCTGTGCCAGCATGCTGCTTGCTTCCTGGGCTGTAAAACTCTGCTCAGGTGTCAGATGCATTTAGGCAGAGATAAATAAGGACTTTATTCAGAAATGTGTTTATATTGTGCCTCTGGCTTCTCTCTCAAGATGGGTGGTGTAAGAACAAGAGGCTGCTGATAAAGTGAGGATGATGAGCTCACAACTCTTGACCAGAGTGTTGCAGTCTCCCTCCAGACAGAGCTTGCTTTTGACATTCCCTGTCTTCAGGTTCCTGGGAAAAGTGCTATAAACTGAGTGCTTTTTGGCTGAGCTTATATGATCTGGTGGTGAATCTTTGTATTTCTGTTAACTTCCTGGCGTGATGGTACTAACTCTTAATTCAGCTGTGGAATTAATCACCTTTTTTTTACTGACCCTTGAGAGAAAAATCCTCTATGAAATGGTAATGCAGCTGGAATGCTGAAATTCCTAATTCCCCAGGTATTACTGGGAGGAGGTCTCCACCTCTTTGAGAAGGCTTCTCTGGGCGTGGAGTCCTTATATTCCCTGATGCCACCACATCCTGACAGTTCATGCCAGCTGCCAAGTCAGCTTCCATGGCATAGTGCTTCTGTTTAGGGAGAACAGGCTGGAGGAGGGCTTTATGAAGGGAATTGTGGAAGTTACTCCATCAGACAGGTCCTAACTATCCCAGTTTCTCAACACTCAGTCTTGAAACCTTTTGTGTGTATGCAGTCTTTTAAATGGGCGTAAAAAACCTCGGGATGTGTTAATTGTGGTGCTTTCAAAGGTAGTTAAGTCACCTGTTCCAGGTTCCAGTTTCCTGGAGCTGTGGAAAACCTAGATTTCATGGATAGCATAAGGAAAAGAATTCCATCCTTTCCAGCTTTGTCCCTTGACCAAAAGGAGTAACACTAACTGAACAGAAAACAGTGAATGTGTCAGAAGGGTCTGGAATGCCTTGCTGCTGCCCTAGGCCAAGGGAAGAATGGGCTGGAGAGAAATGAAAATCTGTCTTGGCAGAAAACTTAGTTTTTGAGTGGGAAACCATCTTGGATGGTCAAAAAAATTTGTTACATGGTTGTTAGAGAAGAAAAGTATGTGGCTTGGTTATCAGAGTTTCCTTGTCTGTGGGAGATAAGGGAGCTGAATCAAGGGGGGTGTGATAATGAGAATGGGCAGCAAGGATCATCTTGTGACTGTAAAACTCACGTGAAAGCTCCACTGGAGCTTTTGGCAGGAAAGTCTGAAATGCTCAGAGAGAGACATTGAATTATAAGGCTGAGGGAATAAAAAAATCAGAATAAAAGTATGTCTTCAGTGTTTATCAAGTGGAATCCCATCATCCCTGCACATCCCCACCCCAATAATGAAAATGGAAGGAAGAAAGTAGGTTTATTTTACTTGGAATTCACTGAAGCACCTGCCTGAAGGATGCAGGAAATTTAGTCAGGCTGACAACTGCAGAGCTGTGATTGCTGCAAGAAGTGAAGTAGAAGAAACCAATATACAATGTGAAAATAGAAAAAACAGATGGGGTCATGATTTCAGGTGGTGCCTGAGGTTTGGGTTTGGACTGACTTGTTTCTATGTAAGCACCGAGGATCTGGAAGTAGGAGTTGGATGAATCTCTCTGGAGGGAGAACCTGAAATAGTAGCTTTAAAACTCATTTTGTTTTGTGTTGACATAGAACTAAGGGACCTTAAAAATTGCACCAAGTGGTGAGTGATGCCAACTGCCCCAAAACAGAGATGATGCTTTTGGGGTATAACAAGAAGAAGCAGCAGAGAAGAATGATTTTAGTGTCTTGGTGGTTATAGTGATACGATGAAGAGCTGCTAGTTATAGGCTGTAGTTCCTAATGAAGGTTGATAAATCCTAGTGCACTTATCTGGAGCAGTGAGTACCCTTAGGGGTATCTGTTTGGGGAAACATTCAGCTCTGGCTTAGTTGTAAAGGGGTTTGAAAATTTGTTTTTATTCGAAGAGCAGATGTAAGGAACTGGGTTCAGTCCAGCAAAATGAACGTAGGTGGGATTATCATCACTCTAAAAATGAAAGAATTGGGCCCAGCACAAGTTTGAAGCAGCCTTTGAAAAATCTGAGTGGATATTCCTTGCACTGAGTATTTTTCTTGTATATCAACAGCTGCTCCTGTATCTTGTCATGGTTTTTTGTTTCATGTTAGAAGAGCAAACTTGGTCATTTGAAGGTTTTAATGATGGATTTTTTCCATTGGTGAATTAACTGAGTCTTCTGATTTCAAGGGTATATCTAATTAATGTGAGATGCCCACCTTGTGTGTGTAAGTGTATCTTGTTTGGATTTTTCATTGTGGTAGGTACCTCAGTTTCCAAGGTATTCTGTGTGACAGTGGTGGGGGTTTTGCCTCCTGGCACTCTAGCAGATAATCAGAATGTCACAGAATTTGGGCTGGAAACTCACTCTGGTTTTTGATCATAATTGTCTCAGGAACTTCAGGATTCTGTCTGACTGTGTGCCTACTTCTGGAAAGGGAAATACTTGGGAATGCCTGCTGAAGGGTGTAACTGATAATTGGTACTCAATTGTATTGAGGGTCTGTCTTCAACTCTCCTTTTTTTTTCTTCTCAGAATGATTTGGGGTTTTTTTAGTAATTAATGCAGCTCGTGATTTTGTTGAATAAGGTGTTAGTAGCTGCATGGGACAGGGTTTAAACAGCCCAACCTTGACACTGTGCTCTGAAAACACACAAAAAAAAGTGTGTTTATATGCTTTGGGACAGTTGGTGACCAGTACTGCTCGATCAGCTGTAACTAGATAACAATGTGCTTTTGTGATATAAGAGTGGGAATTGTCTGATCAATTGTTCAGTGCTCACATTTCTGGGTGCCAGAATCTGTCTCGGATCAATGGCTGAAATGCTTGTGCTTCAGGGTGACGTGATGCCAGTTCAGAATTGGTAGTGGTGCCGGAAGGTTGGAATGAGAGGTCTCCCTAAAAACTGTCTGTGAGCTCTTGAGCGTGCACGGCTCTGCTCTGCACGAACAGCCGGCTTCTTGTGGAGGTTTTTACTCTCCCCTTGGTCATTTCCACGTAGTTCCCAGTGCTGCGTGGGGAACAGCTGTGTGCTGATGGGTTTGTACCCATCCCTAGCTTTGCTTTTCTCAGAACACTGTCAGGATTCCCCTTGGCTTAACACGCTTCATGGGGCTTGAAACACGACTCTGTTCCCCGTTTTTAAGTCTGTCTCCTCAAGCTGCACTTCAGATGTTTTCTCTCCCACCTTCTGTGGGGGAGCAGAAGGGTTTTGTGCATTTTAGGCTCACAGAGTGTAAGGGACTTGATGGATGGACACAGCTCAGACAGCTGTGTGGTTTTAGGGTGCCTCTTGATCAGGAGAACAGGCTGATTTTCAGTAGTGGGTGGTGGTAAGTGAGGGCACTGAGTGGATCATGCCCTTCAGCATAAGGCTAAATAAAGATCGTTAGCATTCAAGTAGGAGCTGAGATGTTTCGAAGAGATAATGAGTTTTATCTTTCCTAATCAACGCTTCAAGTAATTCCTAGAGCTGGACTTGAAAGTGAGGATGAAATGGGTTTGTGTTTACCTGTGCAGAACTGAAGATGATTTCCTGACCTGTGTGTAAAACCCAAAATCACACAGTAGAAATACAGAAGAAATTAATTAAAAGGGCCTAAATATTTTTTGGTTTTACCTTGAAGTTTGGGGTTTTTTTTTTCCTTTATTTTTCAGGAACAGAATGGAAGCATTTGTTAAAGCCTTCACTTTACACCACTATGAGATCTTCAGTAAAACATCAAGAGTTAGAGATGGGCTTTTTTGGGTTTAGTATTCCATACTATAAATATTTTTGAAGCATGAAAGAAGGTCTGAGATCTCATTTTGCAAACAAGTGCTTCTTTCTAAGCCAGCACTTAGAAAGTGCAGATTAAGGTGGGCCAGGGGGGAGGAGGAAGGATTGGGTATTGAGGTTTTGAGTGTGAAATTTGGGATGTTTGGTTTGCTGCTTTCAAACAAATGTTGAGGGTGACTTGCTTTCAGTGCCAGGAAGGTTTTTCCCTGCCCTCATGGCTCACACGTAGAGTCCTCGCGTCTCTCATGGTGTAAGGGAAGCTCTGAATTCTTCTTTGGGTTAAGGTTTGTAGCTGCAGTGGTGCTGTTGCAGACAGGGCTCTGCAGTTTCCCAAGCAGAAAGGGAAATGGTTCAGCTCCGAAGGTGATTGTGTTACTGCTTCTCCTGAAAACCTGCTGCTTGTTTTGTGGGTCTGGGGGAGAGAGTTCAGTTTGCCCCGTGTGGAGCAGAGAGCTGCTTTTGTTCCTGTGTAATGCTGCCTTTGCATTTGGAAATGTTTGCAGTGGTGTCATGTGTGAAGTGTCTCCAGCTCAGTGCTAAGTTGTGTGCTTTAAGCTTCTTTCTTTTTTTTTCTTTTTTTCTTTTTTTTTTTTTTTTTTTTGGTGTGATATAAGGTATCTGTTAATTCTTTCTGAGGCTCAGAAGACTGAATAGCTTGTCTTTTGAGACATGAGTGTTATGTGGGAGGTGGTGGCTGGTTTTTTCCTTTTATATATATATATACACACAAAGAAATCCTTCAAGCTGTCAGGGACAGCTTTGTACTTGGGCTAATGTTTGTGCATTATTGCTGGATTTCATGTACACGGGAACAGTTGCAAAGGGCTGCTGGGGATGTTAGAAACGCCACCCCAAAAGCATGACTCCAGAGGAACAGTGGAATATTGTTCTGTGGTTCTTCCTTGAATTAATTCTTGTAAAACTGTAAAATCTGGGGTGTTCCCTAAAGTGGAAAAACAGTGGGAAAATGGACAGCCTGGGCAGGTGTTGAGTTTGTGTGAAATGAGGGGCTTTGGAATAGGTGAGTAGGATGTAATTCCCATTTTTGGTGGTTAAATAACATTTTTAAATGGAAGAATGCAGCTAAACGCTAGAACGCCTTAAATTTATAATGATGAACTGGAATTTCTCTTTGTGCTATTACTAGCCAGTCTGGTCAGCTTTTAAAATCCAGGTAAGAATATTCTTGCTCTTAAGTGAGTGTTTTTAACAATTAGTATTTTTTGGGAAAAGATAGTTAAACTAAGTGATCACTGTGAGTGTTTCTTCAAGTAAAAACGTGAATTTAATTCCTTTGGCCGTTGGACTCCGTTGTGCTCTGCTGAAATGACATCATGAGAGAGGAGATTTTTGGGGGGTTGACAAGATTTATTATGCTGAATGTTTTGAACTGGAAAATGAGTTATTTTGAGAGCTGCAGATATGATTGCTCAGTGATTTTGACCTGCTGCGTACAGAATTGGTATCACTGTCACCTAGGGTTATGGAATATGTAAGATATAATCGTTTGGTCCATTTGATGTTTTGGGTTAAGCAGAGAAGTGTGTAGATAAGAAGTAGGTACTCATCTTGGTGGGTAGGTGATGTTTCTCAAAGCTGCATTGTGGGGACCTTGCTCCGTGCGGTCAGCACCTTTTTCTACGGGTGTCATAGCCTGTTTCTGGCGTTCCTGCCACCCGGGAGCTGGGTGCGGGGGGGAGGGATGAGGGCAGCTGGAAACAGGGCAGCTGATGGAGCAGCACTTGGAAGAGCTTCGGGAGGTTTTGGTGTAATAGGAAGACGGGTCATAGCACAGAAACAAATGTGGCATGGCACGGATCTGCCTAATCTGGGGCTGGGGCTTCTGCGAGTTCACGGCGGGGAAGGAGGTGAAATGATCCATGGGACACGTAAAAAGGAGCAGGTTCTGCTCGGGCTTTTTTCGTTTAATTCCTCTGTGTTTGCATCCCTGCGGCGCTGGCGGAGGGGCGCCGGACGGGCGTTGGGGAGCGGCGCGCAGCCCCCCTCCGCACGCGGTGGTAGGCGCCGGGCGCGCACGGGGTGGAACGGTCCATT
>VXBC01001440.1:116287-171097 GCA_013399945.1 Ploceus nigricollis | reverse complement strand
ACCGGCGCTCCCCCCTCCCCCGCCGGGAGGGGTGCGGGACGCGCACCCCTGGGGGTGACATTGCGGTCACATTACCGGGGATTTCAGCCGCTGCCTGCCATAACTCTCTCTCTTTTAATCTTTGTTGCCAGTGTTTCCGTTTCATGGAATCATGGAATCACAGAATGGCTTGGGCTGGAAGGGACTCTGAAGATCCTCTTATTTCAGCCCTGTGCTATGGACAGGGACACCTTCCACTATCCCAAGCTGCCCCAAGGCCCATCCAACCCGGCCTTGGACACTTCCAGGGATGGGGCAGCCACAGCCTCTCTGGGCAGCCTGTGCCAGGGCCTCAGCACTCTCACAGGGAAGGATTTCTTCCTGATATCTAAATCTGCTCTCAGTCAATTTGAACCCTTTCCCCCTTGTGCTGTCACTACACACTCTTGTAAGTAGTGTCTCCTCCTTTTTCCTGCACATTCCCTTCAGGTGCTGGAAGGCTGCAGTTGGGTCACCCTGAAGCCTTTTTTCTTCCAGGCTGAACAATCCCAATTCTCTCAGCCTTTCTTCATAGCAGAGGGGCTCCATCCCTCTGATCACCTTGGTGGCCTCCTCTGGAGTCTCTCCAGCAGCTCCGTGTCCTTCCTGTGCTGGGCGCCCCAGAGCTGGAGGCAGGACTCGAGGGGGGGTCTCAGCAGAGCAGAGAGGCACGTTTGTTGCAGTATGTAATTTCTCTTAGCGCATTTCCAGTTGTCTGAATGTAGCCTGTTCTTGCTTCCTCTGCAGAAGTAGACCTCCCTCTGCAGCAGTAATTTATTATGAAATAAATGACATTATCTCTTCCTGTGAGGGTAGGCTGGAAGTAACCTTTCAGCCAAATGGAGAGGCCAGCCAAGAAGTCATACAGTGAAGCAGGTCTCTATTACAGGTTATATTTGCTGTAATAGTTCAAGGAAATGTTCCCTGGCCCAGAGAAGCTGTGGCTGCCCCACCCCTGAAAGTGTCCAAAGCCAGGTTGAACCGGGCCTGGACCAACCTGGGATGGTGGACGGTGTCCCTGCCCATGGCAGGGGGCTGGAGTGAGATGAGCTTCCAAACCATTTTATGAAATACCTTTTTCTTGTTCCTGTGGTTTTTCAGGTTTTGCAAGCAAAAACATTGCCAGATGACATGTCAGAATATTTGCATGCATTCTTTATTGTAATGAGAAGCTGCAACTTTATTAGCTGCTGTCAGAATTCTGACAAAATAGTGCTTCCACCAGAGCTTGTCCTGTAGGCTTTTCCCGTGGTAGCCACACTTAGGTTACCCTAAAATTTTTGATCAATAGGAATACTTGCTGTTAACTTCTGTGTGGACTTTGGAACTGCTTAACATAATTACATCCAGAATATTAACTCAGCTGTTCGCTCTGTGCTGAATAAACTGGCACAGGTGTGTGAGCAAGACATTTTCACCAATATCTGTGTGTGTGGCTGGGTTTGTGTGGGGAGGTAGGAAGAGCAATCGTGAACTGGGCTTTGTGCCATCAGATGAATATTTCAGTACTTCACTTGCCTCATTGCATACTGAAAGCTTTTTTTTTTTTTTTTTGTTCTTTATTTTAACCACAGTTGCCATATGTAGGTTCATAGTATGTCACATTAGTAAGGTACATGGTGCTTCTCAATAGTCCAGTTTGGACGGGCGGTTGGGAAGTTAATTTTGTCAGTATAACAGAATTTGGACTTGTGTGAAATGAGCAATTACATCTTGCTTCTCAGTGGAATGTGGTGGCTTTTCTTTTGATAATTTTGTCACACATTCACTTCCTGTTCTCAACACCAGCTGGATCCAGGTAGAAAGCATCCTTAGGAATCAGGCATGGCTTGTCTGGCTTCAGATGTGTGTGAAGCACGGCTGAGTCAGTTCATGAGTCTCTGAGGTCTTCTGGTAGCAGTGCAACCTCTTCATGATTTCTTAGCACGTCACTGGAAGCCATGTCCAGAAGTACAATTTATAGTTCCCTCCAAACTTGTTTCTGTGGTAACTTTGAACTGTCTGTTTACAGTGAGTGTCTTATTTTCCCATTTCAGGGCTTTTTTTTTTCTCCCATGGAGCAGTTTCTGGTGCTCATTTGAAGGCAACAGTGTGGAGATGGAGAGAACTGCTCTTGCTTGGGCAGCAGATCTGTCATCTCTGTTGTTCTGAAAATAATTGGTACTGCTTAGTGTTTAGTTAAATTTGGAGTGATCATCAGACCTTGCCTCTTCATAAAATCTTCAAGAACATTTTCCCTCTAAGCTGCTTATAATTTAAAACCAGAAAAAAAGGCATTTTCTGTAGTGTGCTAGTTATGTTCAGTTGCCAGAGAGACCGAGGTTCAGATGGTGTTAGAGGTCCTTACTGCAAGGGCTGCTTCTGGGGCCAAAATCACTGGTGAATGCTAAAACAAAAATAAGTCTTCAGCAAATTTAATGCAGCTGCAGGCAGACATGGCTGTCAGCCCAGAGGATTTCACACAGCGTCCTGGCTGCCCTGTGCTCAGGCCACCTTCGAAGAAGGTGGTGCAGAAGTGGAGCTGGCTTTGCTACTTTCAGCTGAAGATGAGTGTTGTCTTGTCTCTGTCTCTTGAATCTGGCGTTGAAAGCTTTGTGTGGGGATACAGGTGAATAAAATGCCAGCACTGTGGGGTTAACCATGCTGTTCCCTGGGTTCTTTTGCTCCTGTATCCTGACCATCTATGTTTGTTGATGTGTGACTTGACTGACACAAGGCTTTTTGTGTTGGTTTAAGCTCTCAGGTTTTGGCTTGCGCGTGCCAGGGAAGGAGTAATTACGTTACAGGAGACCTGAGTATGGTGTAGAGCTGTAGTTGTGTTTTTGGTGCTTGAGTTAGTCAGGATGAGCACTCTGTTGGTGGGAGAATAGGAGGTAAGTTCAGTGCTGACAGATGAGGGTGTGGTCAATGTTGTGTGCTGAACTCAGGCTCAGAAATGCGCCTAGGAAGGTTATGACAGTGGAGGGGTGAATTTGTGTTCCCTGTGTTGATTTGAGACTTTCCAAGAGCAGCAGCAGCCATGTGTTCTGACCTTCAGGTTCTTTGACAGCTCATTTGTGCTTGGCTTTGGGGAGACAGGCTGGGGTCTAGCGCAGGCCCACACGTGGTGCTTGCTTTATGTCCTTACTCAGGGCTTTTATGTCCTTCAGCTGTCTAGCTTAAGGTAGATATCTTCTACCCACTTTGAACTGAAACTCAAAATCACTGTGAGAAAAACTGTGTTTGTTACTGTGATATTGGGAGTATTTCCTGACTGCAGAAGGGGTTTTTTAATTTGATTTCATACTGGAGTCATGGGGATAATTTAATAATGCCCAAGATCCTGCTTTGTATGTGGCTGCCAGTGGTGTAGGTGAGAGGTGAGATAATATGAAAGGATCAGGTGTTACACCTTGGATTGTCTAGCTGAACCACAGTGAGCACAGCAGAGTGTAGTTCAGGTGGTGACCACAAGATTTACACAGAGCAGAGACTGCCCTGCATGAGCACACAGGTGCTCCATGAAACACTGCTGGAAGGGAGAGCAAACACTGAGTAGCAGAGTCGTGTCTACCGTGCACGTTCAGAGGTCAGGGAGGCCTCTGCAATGCAATTTTTTTTTTTCTTTACAGGCCAAGTCTTTTAATATTTATAAACATTGTAGTCTCTTGGTCTGAAGATTAAAATCAGCATTATATTGCAGAGTTGGGGCATTAGTAGCTTTCCCACGTTCCAGCTCTTAAACAGGCTAATCCTTTCCCTGTTTTCTTTCTCACAGTTTCTCTTAGTAATCTTGTCTGGTTTACTTTTTACCTGTTTTCTTGTCTTTAAAAAGAATTTGCCCATATGACTTCGGTGTTGGCTACTGTGTGCTCCAGTATTTGCTGGTGATTTCTATCATAGAATATCCTGAGTTGCAATGGACTCACAGAGTTCCATGGAAGTCACACTCCCCTCTGAAGTCCAGCTCAAAATCCAGCTGAGTTGTTGCAGTTGTTCATAGGCTGTGAGGACAGCCTCTTTATGCCTTATTTCCAAGTAAGTTGGAGCCCTGCTGTAGTGTCCCTTTCACTGAGGCACGGTTAGTAAGTCTGGGCCACATCTAGTGCCAGCCCCAGGAGGTGAATACTGGAAGCTGATGTTGCTGTGTCCAAGGTTGCAGTAAGAGGAGGAGAAGCAGCAATCCTCCCACAGGCAGCGCAGCACCAAGACACCCACATGGGACCAGGAGAAAACTTCCTGGCAGTAAGGTTTGGGTGGTTCCCAAGGGCTCCTGCGTTGTCCAGTGCTTTCAAACAAACCACGGGAAGGTGATTGCCTTGGGACTGCTCTCTGCTTCCTACTGCCTCCTCTGCCTGCTTTTCCTGTGACAGGAGGCAAAGGACTTGGAACAAGCATGTGCTGAATCTCCCTAGAAAAGCAAATACTGTCTTGGATTTCTGTGACTTTTCCTACTGTTGTGCGGAGCAGGGAGCTGGTTCTGGGTCCCTTCGTGTGACAAATGAGATGGAAAATCTCATAGATAGAATTCCTCTGAGTCTTAACCTGTTTCTTCTTGACTTGCAGGAAGAGGTTACAGACTTAACGGCATAATTTGAAGCCATTCTTGTTGTTTATGCTTTATTGCTTATCTTTTTCAGTTACAGTAATATGAAAATGCAATTATTGTGTGAGAAGCCTCTAAGTAACTGACTTCATACTGGATAACTGTGTTTGAAAGGTCAGTATCATTCAGTGGTTGTGTCTGCCAGTGAGGGTCTTACTAGCTGGGAAGTCTTAGCCAAGGACTTGACCAGCAGGTGGGATCAGTTGATCAGCAAAGGTCTCTTTGGACCCAGACTCTTCATCTTTTAAGCTCTTGGTTCAAATCAAGTCCTTAATCAAAAAACAGTGAGAGAATTGAGAGGGATATTTCAGATGGATGGATTTATTTAGATTTTTTTCTTTTTTCTCCCACTCCTTCATACATCCTGTCTTTAAATGTTCATAGAAATTTTTAAAGAGGTTGTTTCCACAGCCAAGGTACTTGCTACTTTTTTTCTGCATGTGCCTGAAATCTCTTCAGATCTTTGCCTCCCTGGAATTTGCTGGCTGTGTTGACTGATAGGAAGTCACATGCTCTAAAGCTGAAACCCACACTCCAAACAACCTGTTGCACTGCCTTGGCATCAGAATCCTGCAAGAAGGAAATCCAGGGAACTGGCTGGTATAAATAGTGATTCCCTGTCACTTAATGGCCATGTAAATATGGGATAA
Organism: Ploceus nigricollis; assembly: GCA_013399945.1. Lineage (NCBI taxonomy): Eukaryota > Metazoa > Chordata > Aves > Passeriformes > Ploceidae > Ploceus > Ploceus nigricollis. The sequence goes on along the minus strand of VXBC01001440.1, from coordinate 165,844 downwards.
ATAAGATTAAATATCTTCATGGAACAGATGTGATGGGAAGCATTAAGGAGAGAGTAGAAATGAAAATTGTCATGTTGACTGCAAGGAAATTGGCACGTGGTGTTTATATCTAACGAGGGAAGCAAACACTGAAAAGCAAAGACTCCACTTAAACTTGCTGGCTTTGCCCTTAAACATTGATTTACTTTTTTTAAATAGAACCTCTTTTCAGTAAGATGGGAAAAACAGATATATATTTGGACTTAGTCATATTTGTGTCTTGCTTTAACTACCTTCACAAGTCTGTTCATTTACCATATGTTAAAAACTGTTCAAACCCCTTCAATATGCTGCAGCTTTCAGTTGGGCGTGCCAAATAGAGCAAAAAAAATTGTAACTCATTTATTAGATATGCCTAACAGTAGTTTGTATTGAAGGAAGAATTCAGGGACTGTCAAGCTTGTCAGAATTTTAACCAAATGAGTTGAAATTATTAGAAATAATTCCTTCTGTGCTCAGTTCCCCAGGCAGTAACAACAGGAATTCTAATCAGATACTGAATCCAAGTGTCTCCTGCTGTAACTTTATCCTTTCACTTCTCATCGTAAGAGAAGATTGGTGAACTAGGCCATACTGGTTCCTTCATTGAAAAAAATACTTGCATTATAAATGCCAAAAAAGGAAAGGAAGTCTGCATTACGATTCAGCTGGGTCATTTCACTCCTTTGTTGGGTTCATTTTTTGTGTGTGTGAGTGTGGTTGGTGGTTTGGGACAGTGGCACAGCCATGTCTTCATTTAACTTTATAGGACAGGAATAAATACAAATGAATTAAACTGGAATAACTTGAAGTAATTTCAAAGCTCTTGACCTAACTAGTCACATCTTCCCAAACTGTATTTGGTTAACATTATTAATGTCTCTGCTTAATACGTGAACTTGGTTATGCTGCATGATGAGGGATATCAGCACTTTTTAATATCAATAATTATTTCAGCAAGATAATTATATGAAGAAATGTAGATGTCCTCTAAGGACCTCTGGTTTCTACTATCCCCTCCTTGATTCTGATAGGTTAAACTGGATGTGAGTTGCAGAACTTGTGGAGGCAGGATAAAAGCAAGTTCTGATAGAAGTCATCTACACAGGAAGAAAAATGGGATTTCTGTAGTCTGCCATAAGTTGAATCTTACGTAAGCTTTGATCTTTTGGGATGAACCTGTTTCCCTGATAGTCACTTAAAACACGTTCCTTAGGGAGCCATTCTTGAGTCTGCAGGTTCTGCTGTGATGGTGAATTGCAGGCAGTAGCAGCTTGGCTGGTGTCTTTGCTGTTTCCTGCCTTGGGAAGTGAAGGTGAGGGAGCTGATAGCTAAACCCTCATATACCGAAAGGTTTCAGAGTTTCGCTTAAACTTTGGGGAGGCTGCAGTCAAAATGCACCTATCTTCAACGTCTGTTTTTATTATTGGACAGATATTTGAAAACTCAGTCCTTCTGGTAACAATAATTTCTGCCATGTTGTGTTGTATTTCTTGTTTCTAATGTGCATTAGAGTCCGCATGTCCTGTCCATCAGTCACTTAGTGTAGCGTGGCTTGAGACAAGGAGCTACTGCCTGGTGTCAAGAGAGATGAGTTGTGGGGTGAAGAAACCACATTTCTTTGGCTTTTTCAGACCTTGGAATTGTGTTTTGCGTTGAGACCCTGAGGAGAGGGATAGAGTCCTCTCCTAGGGTGTCCTTTCAGTGAACTGGTGCTCCTACTTGCTTTGATGATGGGACGGGAAAGCTCTGACTAGGCCAAGCTACACGTGGCATTGCTTGATGAAAAAAATTGTTCTTGCATTCCTGGTTGTTTGTTTTTTTTTTTTTTTAACTTATCTACTCAGCAGTAGATGCTGTATTGCTGTGAAGAAGCCTATGCACGTGTCAGTGTTTCATTCATGCCAAAGGGAATTCTGAGCTGGACTGGAACAGAGTAGCTGTTTGTGTGTTCATCCTGTCCCTCCTCCACATGTCCTCCTTCCCTTCTGCCTCATTCTTCAGAGCAGAGCACTTGCTGTTGTGAAGAGCAGCCGACCAAAACCACTTACAGAAGGGAAAGATTGCTTGCCAAATTTGTGTAAGAAAACATGTGGGCAGCTTAAAACTATTTCTGTTTGAAGCCCAACTGGTGCTGTGCAGTTCAGGCCACTTGTTCACTGTGTTTTATGCTCAGTGGCCACAGTGAATGATTGAATAAATTTGTGTGTTCTGCGGGTGACTGTGGACCTGGTACCTGAAATGCACATGGCAGAGTGTGTGCAGGAGTGATCAGCATTGAGGATCTGAGAGGATTTCCATTTCACAGGAACAGGGAGGGAGAAACGCTGCCTAGGTGTGCTTTCAGTATTGTTTTTGAAGGCTTTTAATCCCCAGTGTTGTCTTGTGGGATAGAAACACAGTTCTAGGGGGAGTGTGGGTTATACATAGTGGGCAAAGCAGGCAGACTGGAGTGGGAGGAGAACAGCTTTTCTTCCTTGCAGTGCTGGGAGAGATGGATGTCTGCCACTGACATGTCTTTTCCTCCCAAGTAGATCTTAGCTTTCCTGAGCACAGGCAAGGAGACAGTCTGCTGCCACGGAGGGGACAGACAGGGCTTGCGAGTGTGTTGGGTGACAGGATTTTTTGCCACAGTTCATTTCCTGCCCTTCATCAGCCGCCTGTGCTCCTACTGCAGAATGCCATTTTGTTGTCCTGGGGTTGGTGTATCATCCTTTCAGTGGCTAAAAAAAAGTGAGTGTCTTTGCTTCCTGCTTGATGTTAACCTGATGTTGTACAGGAGTTGTTAAAGCTTTGAGACACCACAGTGTTGAGTGACAACTGTTGCAAAGAAAGCTCTCCAGGTGGTTTTTGGGCATGAGAGAATGTTCAAAGCGCTACTACAAAAGTAAAATTTACTTGTCCATGAAGCAGGGAAGCTGTTTTTTCTTAGTTTTGCTGGTAACTGAATGGCTTTGTGGTTGGGAAGGGGAATTCTCTGAAGCGTCAGGTTTGTGCACACCCCAGATCCAGTTTGAGTAGTGAATTGGTCCTGCACAGGTGGGTACCAGTGGGTGCTGGTGGTGGGTTTGTACAAATGCTGTCAGGAGGGCCTGATCCCAGGAGGAAAGCAGAGCTGTTGCCTTGGAAGGTGTGAGGAGGGCAAGGAGTTTGTTAGAGGTGGGAAGATGCAGTGTTTGAGTCCATAAGAGAGGGCATTAGGAATCAGAATAACTTCATCATAGAAGATACAGATCCTTTATTTCTGCTGCCATTGCTTCTCTTGTTCTGTGATCTGGCCAATCTGTTTATCTCAATATCTGTGTGTGGGGATGGAGATCCGTGGGCAAACATGGATTACTTACTTGCCTTCTGATACTGTTGAAGCCAAATACCGTTGACTTAATAGCTTGTCTGCACGTCAGATTTCCATGGAATGGAGGTCTGTCTTCTGTTTGGAAGCTTTGTGGTGTAAATGAGCATGTGAGCTGTCCTCTGTTTTGACTATGAGTTTGACTTTAGGATCAGAATTGGGAAACAGACAGAAATAAGTCATCTGACAACAGTTAGGAACCAGGAGTAAGCTCCTTATGGGAATTGTAGCTGCTATACTACTGCTGTAGTCACTTGTGGATGCAGGAGGAATGCAGCCAAGCTGACTAGGGTGGTTGCTGGAAGTCTGTGCTGGCTGAGAAATGCTTTCTGGCACATTCAGTGTAAAAATTTAGAGCATTTATTGTTGAAGACTGGAAAAGTCCATGGCTTGTCTCTTTTTAACCTTAAAAATGCAACATGCTCTGTCAGGGAGAATGCACGATGCAGAGGCTTCCTTTTGGGAAATTGGTTTTGGATGGATATAGATGATTCTGATTGAGAGGCAGGAGGGTGGTCTTGCCTGTGACTGACATGATGAGCTGTAAATGCCTGTCCTCTTTTTCCTCTGGATCTGCGTGGTTGCTAAGTTCAGCAGCTTGCTTGGCATGGGCTCTAGAGGAGCTGCTTTGATCCGAGGGCTGGCTGCACTGCAAGAAAGGATCGTGTGCTCAGATGGGAGAGAGCTGCTGCTGCATGGACGCACTTCAGCTGTGCTGTTAGGAAATCTGGGTGAGGGCAAGGCCCCACAGCTCAGTCTGCCCAGAGCTTTATTGCTGCTGGCTTTGTCCACTTAGGAGTTCGGATGTCGTGTTTCCATTGTTCAGCTGTGCTGAGCTACAGTCCTTAGAAAAACAACTTGTTTCAGCTGGAAATGGATGGGTGTGCACAGTTCTGAGCTGAAACTTGGACACAGTGCATGAGGCCGGGCAAATGGAATGGGGGAAAATATTCCAGGAAAAGTATTTGTGAGAAGTTGTTCCACCTTCAGTTGTGCAAAGCTACTCTAAGCTCCCTTTTCAAAGGAGAGGGAAGGGTCGAGGTCTGTTGCAGCAAAGTCTGAGTGTGACATAGGAATGGCTGCTTATTGAGCTGTGTGAAGAGAGCTCAAGGTACTTCTCCTTGAAGACTCTGCAGGCAACTAACATGTGGGAAAGCCCCCTCAATTTAATCAGTGATAAAGATAATAAATTATCACTGGGATTTCGACCTTGACTCTTGTAGAGATAGGACTGAAACAATGCATTTGTGTTTGTAACAGCGGAGAGTTTTGGAGTTTCTTTTAGGTCTTCAACTTTTCCTTAGGTGTCATTTTAAAGGAAGATGTTTCAAGGATCCCAGTCAGTCGTTGTGGGTCTGTCGGTGTAGCAAGGTGCTTCATGGCATGCTTAGAAGCGTCTTGTACTGAGAATTAGTCAAATCTATCCTTGGACAGTCAAGGCAAAAGGTGAGTCCGGTGGAAAAGGAACGTGATTAACTGTTAGAGAAGGATTTTCTCTTTCTTGGGAGCTCACCTTCCTTAAACAAGGCTTAAGAGAATAATTAGTCCCTTGAAAGTAGGGCAGTGAAGAATAGGATGTAACAGTGCACAGCAGGACTCTGCAGTCCTTTCTCAGCGGTGCACACCTTTTCTGGAGATGCTGGTGCTGCTGCCAGTGAGGTGTGTTTCAGGTAGATGGCTGAAATCTTCTGTTCAGAGCAGAGTCATGCTTCGTGTACTTCCCAGTTTTTAATTACTGAGTTGACCAAGTTGAAACAACTTCATATAGCACCTACAGCAGAACTACAGTGTCCTGTACTACTTGTGTTCTTTGCCTTCCTTGGTTCTCACTGCTGAATCCGTCAAAGCTGGCCATGTTATGTTTAAGGATCTTTCAGGGTCTGTGATGATGGTCCTGGCATGTGCTTATCCAAGGAAGTTTAGAGTCCTTGAGCTATCCTTCAGGAAAACTCCAAAATGCTATTTCTGTAGCTCTTGTTACTGAGCCTGTGGCACAGTCTGGGGGGTCAGAGGGAACGTAACCCCTCTAAGCTTTTCAGGGCTGTGGTGAGGCGGCTCTGGTTGGAGTGGCCCTATAAGTAATTGGCTAAGTAGCTTAGGTGATGCTTACCTCAGGTACTTGAGGGAGAGTTCAGGTGTGACATTTGGGGATTTTGGCGGTAAGGGAAGAGGGTGATTCTGGGAAGCCCAGTGGTACCATCTCCTTCTTCATGGTTATATGATCCCTTTACTTTGTCTCTGCTAAATAAAACAGTGAGGAAGACTTGACAGGTGACTTGCTAAGGGTGGCAAAAAAATGCCTGCATAGGCTCAAGCTGTCCCTTTAGTATCCCTCAGCTGTTGGGTCTTTTGCAGGGGTTGGTTTCCATTTTGGCACGGGGAGAACCTTTAGTACAGGTGCTGCTGTTTGTCTGTGGCTCTGATGTAGACCACCACAGCTCCAGTGATACATAGGAGTTATTCATACACTGTCAGAGCTTTGCTTCTGAGGTCAGTTCTTTCAAAGCTTCTCCAAATGAAGAGGTTTCTGTCAGAAGTTCACGTTGAGGGAGGGTTGGGAGGAGAGTGAAGGTGCGAACTTGTGTTGAGGGCTTGGATTGAAAATGTGGCAGCTTTATATTGTTGATGTAACAGTGTTGTCTGAAGCTCAGCTTTCAGAGGCGTGAGTATGTGTTTCAGTGGCTTGTTTTATAGTAATGTTTATATTTTGTTATTCATGTCAGAGACTAAAATGTGTATTTTCCCCCCCACATAAATGTGAAATTTGGGCAGGGAAGTTAAAATGGTAGTGGGATGAGGTGTTGCTATTTTTACACTGGCATGAATTTTTTCTCGCATGAACGGTTGCAGCTGAATACCAGTTAATGCATGAATTTTCTTCATGTGGAAGTATGCCAAGTGCTTGGAATGAGGGTTTGAAATGGAAAAGGATATTATTCCTTGCAGTTTCACAACCTTCTCATAGCTACGGCTTTCAGCGTGCCTGCCCCTCTGTTTTTATTGCTGTGTATGCTGCTGGGAATGCAGCGTGCGGAGGAGAGGAGGGAATTTTCCTGTGAATACCTCAGCACCTGTCTCGTCATCAGAAGCACACTGCAGTCCTAATGCAGGTGTCCCTGCAGCAGAGACTCGGCTGGTGCCAGTCGTGGGGACTGTGTTATGCCATTTCAGCAGCATGCTGCTCCTCTCACCTCCCTCCTCCTCTCCCCCTTTTAATTTTTGTAGCAGCAGTGAGAGAAATGGACTGTGCAGTCAAAGGAATAAAATGAAAGAAGATACTGTTGAGATGTTCCAGATCTGCCAGACTTCAGATTTGTGCTGAACAAGGCATTTTGGTCTGGGGAGGGTCAGTGCATGTTGAGAAGACAAGGGATCTGATTGTGTATCCCAGATCAGTGGGAGCAATCCTCACCGTGCAGGGAAGAGGTGGTGCTGTCAGACAGTGACAGTGCTGCTGTAGTAGCAGGGTAGGGCAAGTGAGAATCACACAGCTTGCTCCTCTTAGGAAATACATTTGAGGAAAACACACAAAATCTGCAGAGCTGAAATGGAGTGGGCACTTGATCATCTGCTGCACTTAGCTTCCATGTCTGCTTTCCCTTGCAGTGACCAGGGAGCTGATCTCTATCTAAAGAAAATGGTGTCTTGTGTAAGGAGCCAGGAAACCGTCAATTATACTTCAGGAGTATGTCATCCTAATGGTCTGGTATTGAGGGTTTGACCCATAGAAATGACAGGCACTGCCAGAGCCTTGGCTTCAGTAAAGCCTTGGATGGAATTTTTTCTATAATGCATTATTAATGCTGTGAAGATCTGCAAAGGGCCTTGAAACCTGTGTTACTAAGTGGTAGTTTCACCTGAAAACATGTAGGTGAAAAGCCAGAACCCTGTACTTTGCCTCAATGGTTAGTTTGTGAAAGTCAAAATCCATTCTCACTGTTGTGTTTGAAGACATATGTAAGTTGATTTCTCTGTCTTGATGTTTCAAATCAGAGTATTTTTTCCAGTAAGCTGGAACTGAGATGAGCTCGTGTATTTTGAAAGCATCAGAGGTGATATTCTAAGGGCTAAAAGGTAGCAGGATGAAGGAGAGCAAATACGAAGTTCTTGCTGTAGTATGGGGTATTATATCTTGTAATTTGCAGAGGTTTTGGATTGCCAAAATGTTAAATGTTTAAATGTTGTGTTTTGGATCCCAAAGTGAAAAATTGGTGCTTGAAATACTTGGCCCAGTTTGTCACATTTCAAATGATCCTTGCTTTGTTTTGATTCACTCTTGCCTCACGAATCCCTTGATGTGCATCAAATGGTTAGATATAAGGCATGAAAGAGCCCTAGCAGTGTCTTGCAAAGTGAACTTAGCTCGTTATTAGTCAGAGCTGGACTTTGTTCTTGCACTGGGAATGGGGGTTTATTTCCTCTTGCGTGTTCCACTTGCGAGGTAACAGTATAAACATTGCTATTTCTGTGTGAAACAGACTTCAAGCGTATTCCTGAAGTGAACAGTAGAAAATACGCTGTCAAGAAATGCTCAGTAATGTATGAAGTGTAGATAGATAGATAGATAAATTGTTTTTCAGTGCAGTGTCTTGGAGGTGTGAGAGCTAAAATTGTTCTGGAGGGAAAGCTGAGATTATCTTGGACGGGAGCTGCTGGAGCGCCAGGGAAAGCAGTGTGGCTGTAGGTCAGGCATGAGGAGTTCCTCATGGAAATCAGGATTAAAACTGCTCACTGTAAGGGAGTCATTTTTAGCTGAGTAAGGAAAGAATCTGAAACTTCCTTGCTCTTCAAGCAAGGGAAGTGGGGCTGAAGTCAGCAGAGTAGCACTAAGGGTTATTAACTGACCTGGTCATAGTTGTGGTTTTGGTTTGAAGGTGGCTTTGCGACACCAAACAGAGTTGAAAATTCTTACTAAATTAATTGTTGTCTTTAAAAACCTTCTGCTGCTCTCCAAAAGTTTTGGAGCTGGGAAAAATCAACTGTTAAAGTGCTTGCTAATTGGCAGTAAGTGCCTCACAAAGAATTGATCCAAAAGGAGTGTCAGGTAAGGTTTATTTTAGGAGGTGTGTTTGCTGCCTGGCAATGGCCACTGGCTGTTCTTGTCCTTAAGGTTCTTGGGAAGGGCTTTGTTCTGGTAGGATCTGTTTGGCAGCCTCTGGGTGTCCAAACGCCAAAGGCCCAAATGCCAAGGTAAAAATTCAGCAAATTGTCAGTTGTGTTCCTTGCCTAATAGAAGGCAGAAGTCCTCACTCAGAAAAGCTGAGACATGAAGTTGTGTTGGATTTTAAGACTGGAAAATAGGAGCCAGCCCCAAAAATAAACAAAGAGATTTTTTCCTGGGAGGTGGGATTTTTTTGTCTTTTAATACTTGTCTGAGCTAGTGTGGTTCATGTGAATCTGGTTTCATATGCTGCTGTTTTATATTGCGGTGCTTAAAAACACTGAAGCTTAAAAAGTAAATCCTGTTAGGTTAATGAGCCCAACTTGCTATTTCACAGCCGTGCAGAGCTGCTGTGTGCAGCCCGGCTGCCAGACACTTCACTGCAGTGCACTGCTTCCTTGCTACTGCTTCAGGAGCTCTGCACTAATGCTCAGAGCCTGTCATCAAGAGACACATACCACGCTGTCTGCTGTCTTAAAAATGGCTGAAAGGCAGCTCGGAACTCGCCTTGCTTCCAGAGAGATGTCACTGGATGTTTGTCCCAAGGTGCCGTTCACGTTCTCCTGAGCAAGGGTTTGGACTGGCTAATGACACTGAGTGCCCAAATGTACCATTTGGGCCACTCGTTGCTGCTCTCCCTCCACACATGGCACGTTACAGACGTGATTTTAGCTTTTATAGTTTAGACACAGTGCTTGCTCTGGCTAAATGCTGGAAGGCAGGAGCACATCAGCACTGAGTGCATGCAGGATGGCCTGAAGGAGAAAGAGCAGGGAATGGGATCAGCAAAATGGGCTCTTGGAATCAGACAGGGAACCTGAGATGGGAAGGAGAAAATTACTTTTTACAGTCTTTTCTCAATGCTTCCGGGTTGTCCTTACAGCAGAGGTGTCCTTTAGGCAAACTCTAACTCAGCTATAACCAAATGCTAGAGATGCCCTATAAATGAGCAGAGCCATGCACTGATTAGATGGATAAAAAATGGAGCTTGTGGCATTTGCAGTGAGGGTGGTGGGTGCTGGAGACCAAGTCTTTTCTGCCTTGTTGCTAAAGTGAGTGTTGAAGAGGTGGTTTTATTCTGATAGAGTTCAGCTCATTTTAAAGCTCTAAGGTAATGGAACTGGTGGCAGGTTCTTCTGCTGGGAGTAAGGTTGGAGTTGCTGTCGTTTTAGCTTGTGATGTTAGTTTAGTCCTTGTATACTCATTTTGGTACTTTGCCTAGCTTGGTACCTTAGATTGCGTGGTTCTAGATCCTCTGCTTGGTGTTGAGTACTGCATTTCTTCCTCCTGGGAGGAGATGATGTGAAGAGACAGTTGTTTGTGGGCGGGATGTATTTTCCCTTCTCCCTCCCTCCCTGGCCTAGTGTAAAATTAGAAAGATGCTAATCCATGTTTAGCTTTAAAAGCAGCAAATTTGAAATCAGTAGATAACCCAAAGCTTTTCTTCAAGTCCTTAATGCTAGGGAGTTCTTATTTGTTTGTTTGGGTTTTTAATGTGTGTGTAATTACTTGGAGTTTTGTTGTGTCTTCTTACTGTGAGGGGAAACTCTGAGAGGAAGTTGATTCCTTGACCTTCATTTGTTTACATCAGTGTGAGATGATGTGGAGGCTTGGGTCCACAGTGGGATCTGTGCTGATGGCAGTTTGGTGTGCAGGTGGCTTGATGGAGAGAGATGGATGAAGTCAGAGTTAGCATTAAGAGCTGAATTCTGTGTCTGTTTGATTCAGCACTATGTGGTGGCAAGAGCCACGCTAGTTAGGGCGACTCAGGTGGGCTTTGTCTTCCTGTCCTAAGCTGGCATTTGTTCAAATGCATGTTCAGTATTTGGTGTTTGTCAGTCAGAACAAACTTACTGGCATCCTACAGGGCTGTCTGCAGGGTGTACAGACACAAGTCCCGTTTGAGAGCAGCCAGAACCTGGGAGTTTTGTTCTCCTGGCATCTTTGGGGTAGTAGATGTGTCAAATATACTAAAATTTGTTTTGAGCAAAGTAAGCCTAGGCCAGGACAGAACATAATATTCTTACTGCAGGATGAGAGGGTAGGAGAAATCTTGTAATAGGGTTTATGTTGGGCCCCTGAACAATTGGGTTATGTCAGAGTATTGTTGGATTGGAGGAATGCTGACGGAGCATGCAGATGAAATACTCTGATATCTGAGGTGGAGCATTTGTATGCTATTCTACACGTTTTTTTAGTCAAGGGAAGTAAAATACATCTGAAGCCCTTTAGAGGAAATGTCTGTTTACTTGACCTGGTACATGGAAATGCTTTGTCTTCATTTGTAGCTTCTGTGCAGAAGGCAAGATTTTCTGAGAAGCAGAAGTACAGTTTTCCAGTGTACCAAAATAGGGTTTTATTCCCTGCTTTGGTACACCATGTCTTTGTCACTATCCCTGTATGGTACTTGGTGTTGTGTAGAGAATCTGAAAAGACGAGACTGTAATGAAACCCTGTAGGTAAATAACAATTTTGAAACTGCAGAGGAGATGAGAAGTTCTACAAGCTGCAGGCTGAAGGCGGATCTCTTCTACCTTGCAATAGAAAAAAGACTTTTACTCTGTATTTAATATTAAAAAATAGTGTCAAGTGTTTTTCCAGTAAGTTAATTTCTTGATACTGTTCTGAAATGTTTTCAGTGACAGCACATAATATAAACATGCCCCAGACTTTATTGTGAGGATGTTTTCTCCTTGTCCCTCATGGCAGTCTCGGTGCTGTGTTGTTTGTGGGTGGATTTCTGCTTCTCCCTGTTTTCCTTGGGTTGTTTATTTAATCACACCATGCACATATTCTTAGCTGAAAGGAAGATGGGAAGATGTTTCCATTTGAAACTTAAACTGCATGAAAGACCTAATTTTGGGGAGAGGATATGTGTGGGGGAGAGTAGTTTTCCTATTTTGACTTTTTTCTTAGCAAATATTTCATAGTGTTAGGAAGAACCACGACCAGCTGTTCATTATTTCACTTGGAGGAGATTTTTTTCAGTTAGTCTGAGCAGTTGGGATTTTGCATGAGTTGGGTGAGCCAAGAATCCTTCCACAGCTCCGGAGTTTGCCTTTCCAGGGGTGAAATCTGTCGCTTGGCTCCTGAGCAGCGCAGCGGTTCCTCTGTCTTGCCGCAGCAGGCTGGCTGTCCTCTGGAAGAAGACAAATGGCAAGTCCTCAGATGAACCAAAGCAGGCCAAAAATATCAGTGTAGGTGCAGAGAGCGGTGATGGGCAGAGGACCCTGGCAAGGCAGGGTTCCTTAGGACTGGGGAGGAAACTAGGAGTTGCCTTCAGCAGTTTGCCGAACTGGAGAGAGCAGTGTGAGTATGGCTTGGAGAAAGCACTGCTGAGGAGTGACAGGCAGTGCTGCTGGACTGTCCTGCTCTTGGCGTCAGAGCCACTTTGGTCTGAAGCTGGAAGTCCTCCCTTTCAGCTTGATGTTCCCAGATTTGGAGGAGGAGGGCAGAGAGGCTGCAAACGAGCAGAGGGAGCCTTTGGCAGTGCCCTTGAGATGTGTGTTTGTGTATTGCCAAGAGCTGACCAGAGGCTTTGTTTTTCAATGGTGGTGTTGAAGGGATAAAATAAAGAAAATGGGAAAGTAGTGCTCAGCCTGCCTTCCTTAGCAAGCAAGGGATTTGAGTTGAAGCTGAGCGTGTCCTGGAAGTGCTGAGTGGGAGACAGACAGCAGAAGGCAAAAGTTGCATTAGCTCCCTGCTTGTGACAAGAGAATGGATGGGAGGCTGGAGGGACCTTCCAGGAGTCCTTAGATGAACTGCTTGCTCTTCTGGTTTATCTGCCCACAAAGATGGATTCTTGGGGAATTTATCTGCAGGAATCTGAACTTGTGATGCTCATGGGACTGCTTTGAAACTTTGGAGACACAAATGAAGCTTAAGAATAAAATAATTTTCTGTTTCAACGAGGTATATTCCATGTGGGAACAGATACAGACAGTGGCTGCTTTTATCCAGAGGTGACTGCAGTTTTTAATTGTTGTAGGGGTGGCACATGTGATTTCTCTGTTGGTCAGACTGGCATTTAAGTTGATTCTGATTTTGGATTGTGATTGGGGTTTTGAAACTGGGGATTTTGGAAGCTGTTGAGCTTTGTAGGGGGATGTTTAACTTGGTCTGTATCATTTGGTAATTGTTTCAGTGACTAGGTCACAGGCTGTGGAACGAGCTCATGGAACTCTGAGAGAAGTGTTCTCTCTGAGCTACTTGCCCCAGTTGTCCTCTAGCAGGCAGGATAACACCAGATGAGTATTAGGGCTTGCTTCTCTAAAACACGCATCGTATTCCTAATTTCTACCTATTTCACAGCACAAACAGATGGACAGCACAGAAAACTAGGGTCTACAGAAGAATTTGGACAACTCAACATCTGTTTTCTAAAAAAGGCATATACACAGATGCATGTTTAAGAAAATGTTTTCTTGAGAAAGATGCTGTGACGTGAAGTCATTTTGTAGTGGTGTTGATATGTGGAAGGTGTTGCTTGTCCTTTTCTTTGGATGTTGGATTAGGAGACATCAGACCCGAAGTGAGATACCTGAAGCCAATAAAGTACTTAAAAATAAAATGCTTAAATAATTAATGCAGCTGTAGGTTTTTTGTGGTTTAAGTCTATTTTGGTCAGTTATATTATTCTTAAACCAGGTCTGTTACTTTTCAGGTGGAATCATTTATCTTGGATCAGGATGATCTGGAAAACCCTATGTTGGAAACAGCTTCTAAATTGCTGCTGTCAAGTACTGCTGATGGTGCTGACCTGAGGACAGTAGATCCCGAAACCCAGGCAAGATTAGAAGCTTTACTTGAAGCTGCGGGTAAGTCCTCGTGTCCCGTACAGGTTTAACCCCAAAGCCCTTACAAGAGTCCATACTGGAATCGCTTGCGTAAGGCTAATCCATAGGAGCATGATACAGCTGCAAAATGTACAGCAGGGTGGATTTGGCAAGGGTGTCACAGAGGGGGAAAAAGTTTATTTTAGAGTATTCCAAGGTTTAGATAATCAGAATTTCATGTGAAGATGTTTCAAATCAGATTTCTCCAATGTTGGCGTTCTAAAAGCCTGAGTCAAAATGGATGCCTGACTTTGGCGTGTGCCATTATGTCAAACCCTGAATTGCTCAATAGGTTTTACTTTGTAGTAGTTGCTGTATGAAAAGCTTTAATAGTTGCTTATATTAAGTAGTTTCAGTAGCTGAAAACTGATTCCTTCTGTGGATTGGAGGGTTTCAGTCACGTGCAGCTTTTAATGAGTGTTGTGAACAGTTAAAGCCATCGTTTTGGAAGCTGTGGTCGATTGTGCTTGGAATGTTCCTGCCGACAGATCTCACAGGCTCAATTTCAACTTGTGTGTTCTCTCCTTTGCTGGCACGCGTCCCCGTCGGCTGTGGATTGGAACGGCAGGAATAGGGAAGCTGTCGACAGCGGATGGGAAAGCCTTTGCAGATCCCGAGGTGCTCCGCAGGCTGACCTCGTCGGTCAGCTGCGCGTTGGATGAAGCTGCCGCTGCGCTGACCCGGATGAGAGCGGAGAGCACAGCCAATGCAGGGCAGACGGACAAGTAAGCCAGCTTTTGTCCTGGAGCTTCTCAGCCCTTTGCTACTTCTAGAAGCGGTTTTTCTTGTTCTAGCACTTGCGCTTAGGGGATGATGAAACTCTTACTCGAGTGGAATTGGTGCCAAGTTATCACCTTTGCTTCTCCTCCTTAAGTATTTGAGGACTGGCAGGTCTTGCAGTAGAGAGTGAAGCAATTCATGCTGCTTAGAATTACGGAATGACGCTCCAAGGAGTTTGTCGTGACCAGCTATAGAAACATTTCTAAGCTCTTTAGTATTATGGGCCTTAGAACTGCTCCAAACAGTTGCAAATCCCCAAATGGGTCGTTTAGTGATAGCATGAAACAAGACTTCAGATCAGAAAATATCTTTTAGGGAATTTCAGAGTGCCTTTTTAATTGAGGAAGGGAAGCAACCTTGAGGGACTGGAGCTCCACAGTGGTCAGTGTCACATAGGGCCCTGGATAGAGCCTCAGCCAGGGAGTTGCTGCTCTTGTACTGGACTTCGTGGCTTTACATGTGCAATTTTGTCTTACTGGGGTATTCAGGAGGGAAAGAAGAAGGAGGTTTCCTTCCAGGCTGCCATAAGGCTTCAGTGCAGCGGAAAGAGTGTTAGTAGGGACAGCCAAGTGCTGCTGTGCTAGTTGGAAGTTTGTTCCTTCTATACGGAATAACTCTGAAGAAGGATTTCTTGCTGTAGGAACAGCATGAAGAGCAGTATAATTATGGGTTATGTCTGCTTCTGTTCTGTCTGCATCCCCTCTTCTCCCCTGCATCTCTTTCTTGGGAATGGTGGTGGTTGTCAAATTTGTTACAGGAACAGAGGTTCTTGGAAATGAAAAAAAAAAGGTCAACATGTAGTGAAGAGGCATATTTCAGAACTGATTCTCTGTGTATGAAGATTGTGTCTGGTTACAAGATCGTGGTATTTTCAGCACAGGAGAGAAGGGAAGTGGTTAAGTCTCCTACAGGAGAAGACTGACGTGGGTGATTTGTTTTAGTTTAATTAATAGTTACAGTGCTGAACAAATAAAGTTTTCTCAAGATTGACAGGTGATTTCCATGTCCTTTGGTCCTGGGATATCCTGCATGTATTTCTCTTGTAAACTTCTGTTAAAAATTAATAGCAAGAGTGGATATGGACACGACTTAATTTTCAGGCAAGTTAGCTGGGAAAACGCAAGTGTAAAACTGGCATTTCTTTAATTAGCAGTTGGCATGTTTTTAGCTCGTGTTTCCTTTTCTGCTGACTGCGTCCTCAGTGCAGGCTGGAGCTGAGGCATAGTCCATTTCCACTCTGAATGCTTTGTCCCTTGTTAGCCGCAGCTTGGCCGAGGCTTGTTCCGAAGGAGATGTGAATGCTGTGCGGAAGTTGCTCATTGAAGGCCGGAGTGTGAACGAGCACACAGAAGAAGGGGAAAGCCTCCTTTGTTTGGCCTGCTCAGCAGGATATTATGAGCTTGCACAGGTTGGTTTCCTGGCTGTTTGTACTACGTGTGTGCTGTACATAAAGAACTGTTAAGTCAATATATTAGCATTCTGTGCACCTGGAAGGGGGTGTTAAGGTAGTGAGAAATAGCAGTTCACTGGCAAACGAGTCTCACACATACACTAAATGTTGCTGATGCGTTCTTGGTGCCTGTTTTCTGCAAGGGCTGCTCACCCAACGCTGGGGTGAAGGTGGGGGTTTGTAGTGCAGAGGCAGGGTTTGTCACTCGGCGTTGTTGATCACTGTCTCTCGGCAGGTTCTCCTGGCAATGCATGCCAATGTGGAGGACCGGGGAATCAAAGGAGACATCACACCTCTAATGGCTGCTGCCAATGGCGGGCACGTCAAAATTGTCAAGCTGCTGCTAGCTCATGGTGCTGATGTGAACGCACAGTCATCCACAGGTAAAGAGGCTGTTGGGAATGACTGCAGGGCTGGGATATGTGGTATGCAGGCAACTTGGCGTGGAGGTTTGGGAGCAATGGCTCTCAGCCCAGCAAGGCAGAATGCTTCCTTGTGGTTTTGCCATTTAAATTCTCTTTTCTAAGTGAAACTCTGAAATACTGTTGGATGCAGATCAAGTATTATGGAGACATACAAAGGTGGATAAGGCCAGTTAGTAACTGGAAGGTGTTTGAGTACCTAGGATTTGTTGTCACATTTTAAGCACAGTTTGGTAAGTTTGCGTGTACGTGGAAAAGTTACTTGGTGGCGGGTCAGGAAGCCCAAGGAGAAAACAGGAAACATGAGAAGATGGCCCCGCTCTTCTCCTCTTTCCATGGTAATTTGCTAGCCATTTGTGTTGAAGTGACCAGATTGGGAAATCTTCTAAGTTTTTGTAGCCTGGAAGTGGAGAGCTGGTGTGTAGTCAGCAGTAACTGATGAATGGAGAGCTGACCCTGGGTGAGGGGGTGAGGGGGATACCAGAAGACCCCTTATTTATTTATTTTTTTAATATTTTTTTCAGTGAAGTAGTTTTCTCAGTGGCAATAAGGCCTTGACCTTTAACATTTTTCAAGGTATCTTTCACAGAGGCAAGTTCTTTGGCTGTTGTGTGCAGATTCATGTTTTTGTATTTTTTCCACTGAAGTTGTTTTCCTCTCCTTGTAAAGACTAGGAACATTTTGGAACCAGCCCCTTGCAGGTGTTTAAGACTTGATTTAGAAGGAGCAGTTTGTTCTGCTCCTGGTTTTGAGCTTTCATTCTTACAGCATTGTGTGCCCCAGCTGATTAGCAGAAAAACGGGTGGGGCTTTGTGACAGAGGCTGGGCTAGAAATGGGAGGAGAGGTGCATCAGTACAGGCACAAGGAGATCCTCAGTCTGTCAGCACCCAGCTGCTTGGTGCCATTAGCGATTTCCCCCTCCCTGTAGTTCTTCATCTGTAGCCTGAAAAACCCTGTTCTGTCAGGTATCCAGGTAAAAGGGATGGATTGGAGCATCAGGCGAAGCTGTGGGTGAAGAAAGGCCCTCAGGTTCCGTTTCCAACCCTCGTTCTCTCTGGCTTAAGGCAACACAGCCCTGACGTACGCCTGTGCCGGGGGCTACGTGGATGTAGTGAAGGTGCTGCTGGAGTCGGGCGCGAGCATCGAGGACCACAACGAGAACGGTCACACGCCGCTGATGGAAGCCGGGAGCGCCGGCCACGTGGAGGTGGCCAGGGTGCTGCTGGAGAACGGAGCGGGCATCAACACGCATTCCAATGAGTTCAAGGAGAGCGCGCTGACGCTGGCTTGCTACAAAGGTACGGTAACAGGTGTGCAGAAGCGTCAGGGGTGAGCATGGGTTCCTTCAGCCTTGCTGCCCGCAGCCAGGGGAATTTAAAGGGTGTGAGCAGACACTGTGGTGCTCCTATCCTGCTCTGTTACCACACACTCGCCTGTGCCATATGCAAAATCATCTGGCATCTGCAGAATCTGAGTATCAAGATCTAAAGCTTTGGTCTGAGGTATGATTATTTAGAAGATGCTCTGTTAAACAAATGAAGAGACAAGGAACTAAAGTGTTATATTACAGTATAAGTAAGCTAAACTTTCTGTATTACAGGTATATTATGCCAGGTACCTCTGCTTAAGTACAGAAAATATTTCATTTTAAAGGACTTGGCACTTGCAAATCACGGCAGGTTTAGGACCTTGCCTTTTAGTTGTCAGTGCCGAGGACAACAGGCCTTTGTTTCCTCCCTTAGAGCATTAGGCAGCAAACTTTTAGCACACCAGAAAGGCGTGAAGATGCTTAATTAAGAGGCAAAATATGTCCCCACAGCCCAGCAGCTGCTGTTATAGTCACTTGGGACATGTTTTATTAGGCCCTTGCCAGCATGCAATAGTTCATGTTAGTAGCAGAGGTGCTTGTGTGGCACCTGTATAGAAGTTGGTCTTAGTGTTTCATTTATGTTTTTTACCAGCTACACTGATAAGCTGCTGTGTGTGTAGATGGCAGAGATACAAACACCCCTTTCCAGAGTGGACTTTTTATGTTGTAACATGGACATCCATAACCTTCATTATGTACTTTAGATTTCTAGGAGTGTTGAAATGCACTTTCTCAAACAGTTTCCCTCTGTTAACTATTTTCTTCACGCAGGCCATCTGGAAATGGTGAGGTTTCTTCTGGAAGCTGGTGCAGACCAGGAGCACAAGACAGATGAGATGCACACTGCTCTCATGGAGGCGTGCATGGTAAGAGACTTAAGGCTTGAGCAGTGAGGTCTGTGGGTTCTCTTTTCTTGCTGAGGATGGAGAAAGTGGTTCCTTTTAGTTTCCCTCTGGTACAGTATCTAGCTGTGATGTTTTGATTCTCTTGTCTGCTTGATGGGAAGTTAACTTTATTGTTAAACTGAGAATTCATTTCTTAAATTTCCTTTCTATCCTTCTCTCCAAACAGATTCCTCATGTGTTGGGATTTTCATGGCATTAGCCTTGTGTAGTGTCACACTGTGAACCCGTGGCCGTAGAGGAGGGCAGTAAATCCCTGTTTAGTCTGCCCTTCGCTGAAACAACTGTAGTGGCTCTAAAATCGGCTAGTTGTGTCTATTGAAGGAAGTTAATGGTTTCAGATAGGGGAATGATTAACAGAAGCCATTATACTTCTTGAAAGTTGTTGCAAAGAAAGTCACGTAGGTAAACAGAACTTGAGCTGTCCTTTATCTCACCCCGAAATCTTACTGGAGCAACCACATAAATATCCTTGGCAATGGCCTTGCAGCCTGTTCCTGGGAGCTGATGGTAAAATGACCTTGTTTGATGTTGCAGTTGCCTTCTCATCAGGATGTTTTTGTGGTGGAGCTATGGATCAAGCCTTCCTTACCTTGCCATTCTCTTCTGCCCTTTTAACAAAATTCCATCGGACCCACGGATATGTTAAGACCTAATTTTTGTTAAAAATTACTGAGCAATAGGAAAAAATTCTTCTCCCTTATTTCTGCAGGAAGCTGTTCCTAGGGAGGCAGTTCCACGCTGGTGCTCAGGGCTGGCAGATAGTTGAGAGTCTCATACCTTCAGCTCTGCTGACGAGAGAAGGAGCAGCTTTCTCTAGCAGTATTTAAAAACCTTGCAGTGTGAAATGAAGCAGAGCAAAGACTTCCATCCCAGCATGTTCTTTGTGCAGAAACAGTTACTGCTCTTCAGTGGCACAAGAAAACTTCCTTCTCTGGAGGAGCATTGAGCTTGAATGTGTCCTTACAGAATTGTCTATCTGTGGCATAGCCGGTGCAGGTTTAAACCTTTCTGCAGCCTTGTGTGTTCAGGAAGACTTGTGCCTGAGAGTATTTTTTATACAGCAGTTAATACTGATTTAATGCACATGAGGTGTTGGACAATGGCACTTGCCTTGTGGGAGCAAAAAGCAGGTTGATCTAGCTGGTGTTTGCTCTCGCTGAAGGACTGCTGCCCTTAAAATGCAGCTGGTGCTCTCGTGAAGGTTGCTCAGGTGACTTTTTCTGATCTATTACCAGTTGGAAGGCTTTTCCTGGCTGTTGTAGGAGAGCTCAACAGCCCCACCCCATTGCAGAGTTTATTAAAACATGGATCCAATTCCCTTGTGTGGTGGAGCTCCAGCAGTTCTCCTCCAGGCTGCTTGGCCCACATAGGAAGCTTTGAAGCAAGCCTCGGTGCTGCGTCGTGCCATCCTCATCGTGGATCAGGGGTGAGCAGTTAGCTGTCTTGCCAGAGCCTGATGGATGAGGCACCATCTCTGCATTTCCCTGAGGAAAGATTCTTTATGGAGGCTTGGAGTTTTTCCCTAAAATAGTACTGTCATTTCATGTAAAAGGTGACTATGTCCTAGTTAATGTCCTAGATATTTTTCCGAGAGGAAACCGTGCTTTGCTCCCTGGATATCAGAATAAGGTATGAAACACTTGAGAAAATGAAGCGGAAAAATGTCAGATGCAGTTTGGTGTTTTGTCTGGAAAGGAGCTTTTTGGAGTTGTGGTTTCCAGCTTGGCAAGGATGGCTGTGGATGCGATTTGCTGCCTCTTAGGAATTAATCTGAGATGAAGGTGTACTTACCTCATTCAGTGACAACCTTGGGAAAGCCTTGTGTTCCTGGTGAGTGGCTGTTTATTCACTGAAGCCCTCTGGTGTTTTGTCTGTCAGATTATGGTTCCTCCCAGTTGGAATGGTGGCCATCTCCTCATGGAGAAAACCAGCTTGGAGAGTTTATGCTGTTGTTGGAGCGCAGGAGCGCGGCGACCGAGCCAGTCTCTGCTTCTGTCTGAACAAAGCAGAATGGAATGGCAATGGGATGTGTCACTGTCAGGCCTCCAGTGTAAACATGGACCTGAAAAGCCAGTTCAAATAGTTCCTGAACTTATGGAATACTGAAAATAGGACTGAGATCCTATACTGAAGTATTTTTCAAGGAAGAAAGCAAACTTAGGAGCTGCCTTTTGGTAGAAGGGGTTTGACAGCATGATCACCGTGTCTGGAAAACCCTGCCAGAATCCCGCCAAGGGAAAGCTGTTGCTCGGGTGGGTGGCTCCTGGGATGTGTAAGGAACTCCTGAAAAGTGGTCTCATTTTGGCTTTTCTCTTGGCAGAAGAAAGTAAATCTTGACTCTGCTGTTAAATTGAACAGTGAAATAGTTTTGCAGGAGCCATGAGGCATGCCAGGTCAGTGTGCATGGCTGCTTCTTAAGAAAGGGAGGAAGCAAAAGAATCTCACTATTGTTCTTGTGGAGGAGAAAAGCTTGTAAAATAGTGGCAAGCTCCCTCTTGACTTTCTGGGCGTTATTTTGGAGTTCCCCCCCACATCAAGTAAGTTGATCACAAACACCTGAACTGGAGTCTGATACAAAGTTGTATAGCTTGTTGCTTACACCATTGACAGAGAGGTCTGATATGGGGTTCATGGCACATATTCAGTGAAACATGCTCAGCGTCTCTACAGGTGCCTGTTCAATATAGGAGATGTTTATCCAGATGTTTAGGGAAATATTCAGACAAACTGTTCAGCAAGGGGAAGTACTCAGAAAAACTGTTCAGCAAGTTTCATTGTATTTTTGGACTCATTTTACTCACTCATTGATTTTTGTGTCTTCTGAGGGAATTTGAGTCTCTGACAAAAGTGGAAAAAAGCAGTTTTCCCATTTGATCAGTCTTCTGATCTTGTTTTTTTTTTGCATTTCCAGGATGGTCACGTGGAAGTGGCAAGATTACTTCTGGACAGCGGAGCTCAGGTGAACATGCCTGCGGACTCCTTCGAGTCCCCGCTGACTCTGGCAGCCTGTGGCGGGCACGTGGAGCTGGCAGCTTTGTTGATTGAACGTGGGGCTAACTTGGAAGAGGTCAATGATGAAGGATACACACCACTGATGGAAGCAGCTCGAGAAGGCCACGAGGAGATGGTGGCACTGTTACTTGGGCAAGGTAACTGCTGCAGGGCTGGCTGCAGGCTGCAGCTCGGCAGGCAGCTGCATGTGTTGGGAAAGAAGCCCTAAGCTGCTGTGATTTTTGTTTTCCTTGGTAATAAGATGTCTTGTGCATATGGAAGTGGTTTGTGTGCTGATCCTGCCTTCTGTAACTGGTGTTTTGTGTTGTTTGAAGGAGCAAACATCAATGCTCAGACAGAGGAGACGCAAGAAACCGCATTAACTCTGGCTTGCTGCGGAGGGTTTTTGGAGGTGGCCGATTTTCTCATTAAAGCAGGAGCTGACATAGAACTCGGCTGTTCCACACCTTTGATGGAGGCTGCTCAAGAGGGGCATTTGGAGCTGGTTAAATATTTATTAGCTGCGGGTATGGAGTAATTTTGTTAACACTTTCATAAAGGCTTAATCTAAGAGAAAAATAGTTTTTCCGATATTCATTATATTTTCTTTAGCAGCTTCTTGAAGTTGACTGTGAAGGTCTTTGAAGCCCAAAGTAATTTACTGGTGGGACTCTAACTTAGCTTTTGAAGATTGAGTTGATGTAAAGTTGTTTGGAGCTAACTTGCAGTTTATGTTTTTATTCCTCTAAAGTACAATCAGGTTATCAGTTTAATAGATGCTGGATTGGAAGGGGGAAGTTTCATTTGCTGTTTGATCCTGTAAACATTGTGGATGCTTGTATGTTTTCTGTCATGCCCATCATAAAGCTTACAAGGTTTTGTCCTTTGTGTTTCAGGGGCTAACGTGCACGCAACAACAGCAACAGGTGACACGGCACTGACGTACGCCTGTGAAAACGGCCACACCGATGTAGCAGATGTCTTGCTTCAGGCAGGTGCAGATCTGGTAAGTCATTTACCTTCTTTGAAAAATCCAAGTAGAATATTACATTTTCAACGCCTGATATTCTTTCTGTTTGTTTCTGTGTTCATTGCTGAAAATTTACCCATTCTTCAAAGTATTTTGGGCTGTTACATTATCCTAAAGTGCTGAGGTCAGTTACAGTCCTCTGGTGGTTGATGTCTAAAGCATTTCCAAGCCATTCAAGATTGCCTGGACAGGAAAAGAGGGGATTTCATTCTTTTGACATGGTATTCAGCTTCAAATTGTTGAGCTGATTCTGGGTTAGTCCTTGTACCTGCAAATCTGTTCTATTCCTTATGCATCAGATAGTTGACAGTCTGTTTGGTGTGCTGTAAGGGAATTAAGATGATGGAGGTAAACTGATTTTTACTTTTCAGTAGGCTTGTACACCAGTGTGTTATCAAAAAGTGATGTTAAGCATGTCAGGAGATGTCCTGTTTAACTAAAACCCCCCTAGTGTGCCTTGAGTGCTTTTTGTCCAGCAGTCACACCTGTGCAGAGACAGGTGGTGAATGGTTCATCTGCCTTCAAGGTACCCTCGGTTCCAACATTAGCTAAATATTTATGTCTAAGTTTGTGAAACGCTAGAGAAGGATGTTCCGTGTCTAGTACCTTTCCATTCAAAAACCCAGGAGGCTGGCGTGCCTTCTTTCACATGCTACTTTGGATTTTGAAGCCTTTCTTTATCTGCTCTAGGAGCATGAATCAGAAGGTGGAAGAACCCCTCTCATGAAAGCTGCCAGGGCAGGTCATGTTTGCACTGTTCAGTTCTTGATTAGCAAAGGTAAGAGTGTGGAATGGTTTGGTTTTCCTGACATTAGAAATACTTCAAGTTAAGAACATGTCAGAGCTAGTGTAACTTCCTTGGATTTGTTTTAAATATCCTAGCTCAAGTAGGCAATTGATTCTCCAGCTAGGCATGTAATGATTACCTGTGGTTTCTGCTGAAATCAGTGGAACTGCGTGTAGTTGTAAAAATAGTGTATTTCAGTCTTGAATTCCTAGTAAAAGCAGCAGTAGTAGGGATCCCTGGGGTCTCCATGCCCCACGGTGCGGCTTTGGAGCACTGTCTTTGGCGGTTGAGCTACAAGTGCCTACTGGTTTCCAGTTTTTGACTATAGCTTGCTTGATGTTTCAATACAAACTGGGAATTTCCATTTTCCCTCTCTTGGGCTGATTCTCGTGAATTTTTCTTGTCCCTACCTTGCACGGAGTAAGAGACATCTGGCAGGATGGAGTTTTCCCTGTGTAGATTGCAGAGTAGTTAATTCTGTTACATTTGATAGAGGTGCACCTGTTGAAGTCAGTTTCAGCTGACGCTTGCCCTCGTGTTTCTGCAGGAGCAAATGTGAACAGGACCACAGCGAACAACGATCACACAGTGCTGTCGCTGGCCTGTGCCGGAGGTCACTTGGCAGTGGTGGAGTTACTGCTCGCTCATGGTGCTGATCCCACACACAGACTCAAGGTTTGTCCCTCAGCTGCCTCATTTTCCTCTAAAACTGAGGATACCCAGCTGGATTTTCTCCTTTTGTGTTCTCTACAACTCACCCGGCCTGTGATGATTTAAATGGAAGTTTGCACAAGCAGATGTTCTGCTCATGTACGTTGTTGTTGGAGTTAGTGCAGGTCTCTTGATCATCATAAGTATAAAGGCTGCCTTCCAGTTGTAAAGTGCTGATTGTGGAAGAGGAAACAATTTTAAAGTACTTTTTTTTTTTTTAAATACTTCATCGAGTCTTTAAGTTTAGATGTGAACTTGTAGAGGTGGAGTATTTACTAGAGCAGAGGGCAGTCACACAGGTAGTGTGTTGTGTCTCCCAAAATGCTGCAGTGCTGTTTTCATGATGCTCTTTTCTAACTCTGTGATCTTTCCCTCTTCAGGACGGATCGACCATGCTAATCGAGGCAGCCAAAGGCGGTCACACCAGCGTGGTTTGTTACCTTCTAGATTACCCAAACAACTTGCTTTCTGCTCCTCCGCCCGACGCCACTCAGCTGACCCCGCCATCCCATGACCTCAACAGGGTAAGATTTCAGGGCTCGTGGCCTGCGGGGCTTTTTTGCACTTGCTTACTCGAGAGTTTAAAGGTGAGAGAAGAGTCAGTCATGTCATATCATGAAGTGTAGGTGAGCACACTGAAAATTACTTAAAGCTGTAATGGAAATGGGGGAGACTTTGGAACATTATGATGTAGTGCTCTCATCATTCATATTGTTCTCTAAGTATTGCTGGAAATAAACCCCCAAGGGTGGACAAAACCAGCAAGTGCGAAGATGTGCTTAAATGAAGCTCTACAGAATTGAATTTGCAGCCCATTGTGGCTTGTATTTGCTGTACTGCAGTACTGCACTCTACCATGCTGAGTATAGTTCAGCAAGTAATTTTTTTAGGTTAAAAATGCAAAGTACGTGGAGATCACGTGATCTCCAGGTATCAGTTACTGAACTAAGCATATTAAAAACTGTTTTGAATGTTCTTAGTCACCATTAAAGTCTACTTTTCTAACAGATTTTGTTTACCTTCTATTGAGCTATAACTAGCACAGAGTATGAGAAAAGTAATCTGTTAGTATCCAACATTTTAGGCTCCTCGAGTACCAGTGCAGGCGCTGCCCATGGTCGTCCCACCCCAGGAGCCTGACAAACCCCCTGCTAATGTCGCCACAACCCTTCCCATCAGAAATAAAGGTCAGTCGTAGTTCTGCAGCTTCTTTTCTAAATATCCTTCCTAGGCAGAAGATAGAGGCTTGCACTTGTAGCAGAGTAGTTCCTATGAAGAGTGTTTATGGATTCAGTCAAGGAAACTGCAATTTTGATTTTTTTTTTTAATTAATTTTTTAAGGATTTGCTTTTCCACCAAGTATCAGTCATCTAACCCTGTAATCATAAAACGTCAAGAAATCTGCCTAAGTAA
Source organism: Ploceus nigricollis (assembly GCA_013399945.1). Taxonomy (NCBI): domain Eukaryota; kingdom Metazoa; phylum Chordata; class Aves; order Passeriformes; family Ploceidae; genus Ploceus; species Ploceus nigricollis. Next base: position 140,619 of record VXBC01001440.1, on the reverse strand, counting down.
ATATGTTAAAATCTCTAGTCTGACACACTGAACTACTACAAAATGTTACCCAGAAGTCTATAGAAATTGGATAATGGAAGTTGCAAAACCCATATATCATAGTTGATTTGATATCTTGTGTTTCCTTAGGTAGTAGTCTGGGAGTGGGTTTGACTAATTGGATTGAAGGCGGAATTTCTTGTGCAGTAAAATCTTTAGTCTGATGTGGCTCAGGTCCTCCTAGGACTAAATTTGCATCTATTTTGCTCTCGCCATTTTGACACTTAATGCTTTCTGTACTTAAGAATTCTCGTCAAAAACCAATTTTTATCAAGCATCAGCAGTAGCAAATACAGGCGTGCATGTCCTAAAATTAATCCTGTGTGTACACTTGTATTGTTCTGGAGATACAGCGAGGATGGCTGGAAGAAACTGGGCACCTCCACTGCCTCAGATCCTGAGTTTTGATTTGCCTTTCGCCCTTCAAAATTAACCGATTGTTGCTTCTCCACCTGGTATGGCAGAGCATGTCAGCTGTGTTACTGGGGACTTCTGCATAAAAGACCAGTTGGATTAGTCCATCACTTGTTCTTGCAGGAGGGCTGAAATATTTGCCTTGCCTGGACAGACAGCTGAGCTTTGACATAGGCAAAACCGTGTCTGCTATGGATAAAACCTAGTGGCTAAAGACACCCGGTTAGGTCCTGCTAAATGTAAATGACTGTCCTGGGTTCTGGCACTCTTTGTCACCTGAGCAAAGCTGGATACCTGGAGCGAAAGGATGCCTAGTTCTAGAAAGCGTAGCACTTCTTAATGTGTACCGAGTCGGTTGCGAAACCGGCGGCCTAGTCCCAGTGCTAGAGATGTTTTTGTGTCCCTTGGGCTGCGCTTTCAGGGCTGTAAGCATATGTTTATGTCCCAACACCATACCAGACGCAAAACACCAAGTAAAGAGAGAGCATATCCTTGCTTTTTGTTCCCAGTTTTCTTGTAGCAGCACTCGGTAACAGCGGCTCGAGACAATCGCTTCCTTTGGCAAAAGCGTAACGATTGCTGGAGTAGACCTGTCACCGTAGCACAGGGCTTTGTGGGATGCATGTGCGGTAGTGTGGCCTGTTAAATTGCAGTCCGACTGCTGGGTACCAGTTGGCAGGTGTTCCTGGAGGGCCTTCGGGACACGCTGACCTCCTGTGGGTGCTGTGCCCTGGTGCGCAGCCGGCCACGCAGCGGCCCAGCAGTAGCTCTGTAATGAGGATGCCGTTCGTATGCACTTCCATTGGTTCTGAGGGGGTTTCTTTTTCACACAGCTGCTTCTAAACAAAAGTCCAGCAGTCATTTGCCAACAAACAACCAGGATGTACAGGGTTACATCACCAATCAGTCTCCAGAGAGCATTGTAGAAGAGGCTCAGGGCAAGTTGACAGAGCTGGAGCAGAGGATAAAAGAAGCCATAGAGAAGAACGCTCAGCTGCAGTCCCTGGAATTGGCACACGCTGACCAGCTCACCAAAGAGAAGATTGAGGAGCTGAACAAAACGAGAGAGGAACAAATTCAGAAGAAACAAAAGATTTTGGAGGAACTGCAGAAAGTGGAGCGAGAGTTACAGCTGAAAACTCAGCAGCAGCTAAAAAAGCAATATCTAGAGGTAAAAGCGCAAAGAATTCAGCTCCAGCAGCAGCAACAGTCTTGCCAGCATCTGGGACTACTGACTCCCGTTGGGGTAGGAGAACAACTCTCAGAGGGAGACTATGCACGATTGCAGCAAGTGGACCCCATCTTGCTCAAAGATGACCCTCAGCAAGCTGCTGCGCAGACGGGTTTTGCACCAGTTCAGCCTCTGGCCATGCCACAAGCTTTGCCTCTGGCAGCAGGTTCCTTACCTCCAGGGTCCATCGCAAATCTTACAGAACTGCAAGGTGTTATAGTTGGACAGCCAGTGCTGGGCCAAGCACAACTAGCAGGGCTGGGGCAAGGAATACTGACAGAAACACAGCAAGGGTTAATGGTAGCCAGCCCTGCTCAGACGCTCAATGACACGCTGGATGACATCATGGCAGGTGGGTTTACATTGTTATGAGCAGGTATAATATTTGCTTGACCAGTTGAGGGTATGTCCACTTCTTTTTATGTGTGTGTGTGCCTGTGTGTGTGTGTTTGTGTATTCCCACGAGCTCTATGGCAAGCACCACTCATCCTCTGGTCCCTGTCTTGAGGAGTTGGGAAAAGTAGCTTTTAACTTTTCAGTTCGCAGGGTGAGCTAACCGGTGCCTGTTGGTCAGGTTGGTATGGTGGAGTGGCATTTTTAACTCGTCATGGTTTGGGGAGGGGTGTATGAGAGTTCATGTGGTAGTTCTATTTTGGCCTGTTTGTAGCTCAGGAATAGCACCATGATTGTACTGGGTAGTAGTTTGGACTAGCTGAGAGCTGACTTGCAGTAGGCTGAGCAACTGCAGCACCACAACTAGCCTATAAAATGTGAGGGACCTGTGGGTTTATCTTCAGAATAAGAGCTGCTCCAGTTGGCCTTCTGTAGTCTACTTACTGGAAGCTTTTATTTCTGCTTGGGAAAAAAAAGGCGATAATCCTATGACTTTGTGAAACATCTCCTCATAAAAATGGCTGCCAGCAGAAAACATGTTTAACCTCACCAAATTCTTGTCATCGCTTTGGAGAGTTCTTTGCCCAGTGACATGAATGCTCTAAGGCCTTAAGCAGTAAAATAGGAGAATGAAGCAGGTTTTAAATGCAAGTTGTCACTGTTGATTTAGTTTACACCTCACTCAGTTGTGCTTCATCTGAACCCTTTCCATGCTAGAGCAGTCACTGAAGTACCCATTAGCTGAACTCAGATGAACTGGTAGGACACAGTCTTAAAAAAAGGTCACTTGATGAAAAAGTACCAAGATGCTCTTGGTTAAGCCGATGCACTGTCATTTTTACAAGTGCTGTCCATCTGAGCAAGTCTGCTTTGCAGAGCTGTTAGGGTGAGGGATGTGTGCCAGAGGAAGGCAGGTCTCCAAGAAGGTGTTAGCCTGGAGCTGGTCCTGCGTGTACTGCAGGAGTTGGAGCACAATAGTAGTACAGAGTCAGTGGAAGGTGTGGTAAACAATTAAAACTACCAGGTGGTGATTTTTTAGAGCACCTGGAATACCACTTTTGAGGTGAGACACCTGATGAGTGACCTCGTGTCCGGGCAAAGCTTCATTAAAGGTGCCAGAAACTTTTTTGCTGGAAATCTCATGTTAGAATTGAAGCATAGACGTAAAGATTGGAAGTGGATAAAAGCACAAAAGTATGCATGAAAAAGTAGATAAAATGACATATATCGTGCACTAACAGTAACAGTTTCTCTCATGGAACTGCTGGGGTACAGGACAACAAGAATTTAAAAGCTGGGATGATTGCAGTTCTTGGTAACTTATAAAGAATCTGTGCAATGCACTTGAGTTGTGTTTAAATACAAGCTAAACCTGGAGTTAGGACGTTTGGGACATGTGTTTAGCTGCGTGTCACATCTTGAGAAGGTGCCACTCCAGGTCACCTGCCGCATAGCCGAGTGCCTGTGCGTGCCTTTTTGGGCAGTCAGGTGTTTCCAGTGTGAATTTCAGTGAACGATTTGGTTCTGCTCAGCCCCACTGGTTAGTACGTGCGTGCACACATGAAGGAAGTCTGAATTCATTTTCTGTCAAGTGCCTGATTATAGGGTGGTTTTTTAAGCAAGAACAGACACTGGCTTGAGTGTAGAACTTCAGTACTAGCCTGTAGTGAGTCCACAAATCACAGTTTAATGTGGAGCTGAAGTGGGTTCAGTGTAACACAGAACATTTAAGTAGCCACTAAGTATTTGGTCAGTAACTCCATGTACTGCTTTAAGAGAAGCTTCTAGAGTATTCTTACAGGTTTAAATTGTTCTTTCTGAGGTGCCTTGAGTTTAGTTCCGTTGCAGAGCTGTGTTTACAGCACCAGTCACAGAAACAAAGCTTCACCTTGACTGTGCAGACTTGATTTAATGTGCATCTCTGTGCTTAAATCAATTGAAAACAATGGATAAGTAGTAAATAATACTTAATTTTTTCCTTCGGGCTCCTTTATGATCCTGCTGGAATTGAGGACAAGCAAAAGGTTTGCTCTTGAACTTCAGATGTCGGGCAAGTGTTTTGCTTGCTGTGAGGTTTTTAGGGTTAGTTATGTAAGGCTTGTATGGAAGCATTGCATCTGTTAAGTGGTGTGGTAAAGACCTAAAGAGAAAAACCACCTTGTTTAATAGCAAGCTTTTTACAAAGTAGGAGCTATTCCAAGGATTATGTCCAGTCACAGAGCTTCGCAAAGAACTTCAGGAATCTTGAAGCACTTGATAAAATGCATTCCTGGAAGCTACCTTGTGGGTTGAGTCAGTTGGAAATGCAGCTGTCTAAATTAATACATCAGAAAGCAAGCTCTAAGCTTTTCACAGCGACTCAATACTGAAAAAAAACCAAGCAGAGTGCCAGCATCCCAGGAAAATCAGGTTGTGTCCCACTTGGGACCTGAGCAGGAGCTGGTTTCACGTGGGGTGACCTGCCTTAGGCTGCCTTGCACACTCTTAACTAATAACCAGCAAGACTGCAGGTGTGCAGTGGTTCTCAGGCTTCATCCATGGAGCCCTTCTTGCACAGCAGCAGCCCAGTGTTTGTGTTGGAGTTCAGAACACAGCTTGCACAGTTAGAGTCCGAGGCATGTTCTGCATCTCAAGTGCTCCAGAGTGATTTTAATCCTGTGTGGCACGAACATGGTTTGTAATAACTGAGGATACCACAGAGAAACTGGGGGCAGAGAAGGAACTGATGTGGAAGAAGCCTGTAGAGCTGGCTTGAAACCAGTTGGAAAAAGCTGAGATGTCTCATACGTTTCTTGTAAAGTATTTTTTTATTCCGTCCCTCATCTTGCCTCATTGCTGTGTAATGTGGAACAGTTTTTGTCTGTCTGCTGTTGACATTACAGGAGACAAGGAATTAGTGCATAAGGCCAATCCTGTGCCCACAGCAAGACAGCACTTGAGGGACATGTGATGCCCACATGAGGAGAAGTGGGATTACAGGGGGGAAAGCCAAGGGCATGTCCCTCTGGTGAGGCCAGTGGGCATGGGGGAGGAGGTAGCTGCTCTGAGGGTGTCCTCTCTTCATTCAAGCTGAGAGAGAGTTGAGGTATGGCCAGAAGAAAATCAAGAACTGGAGTAGTCAGATGGTGCTTGGCAATGTCTTCTGACCAAGAAGCTTGACTGAGATGTAGGTGGTCCTGTACCAAGTCATGTCTATACTAAATATTCCAATAGTGACCTGACTTGGAAGACTTGGTCAGCCCAGGCATGAAATAATGATCTTTCCATGGTGAAGGACAGACTTGAGTTCACTTTGCCACTAGGCCATTAGAGTAGGGCAAGGAGCAGAGTGCAGAGATAAATATTTGACTGTCAGTGTGTTTAGTGTGTAGAATCAAGCTAGTTGGTTACTCCTCTCAGTGCTCAGAACTGCTGTGAAAACCTTTTGGGTTATTGAAAAGTTTCAATATTTTAGTTTGGGTGCCACAGAAGTTCTGTTCATCACCTTTGGCATGTTCATTAGAAATTTGAACTCCACGCAGGTGATGTTGAAATAAATATCATCAAAGTGATTACCCATAAAAATGAATATTGTGTCCCAGTGAATTGTGCTGTAGGTATATGAACTAAATTTGTGAATTATTGCTGAAGCACATGTCTTTCCTTTTTGGGTTTGTTTGTTTTGTATTTGGGGTGTGGGGGCCAGTAATTGGGTTTTTTTTTTGTTTTTCCTCCCCTCACTACAAATGTAAAAAGTAGACTTTACCTGAACTGAGACCTTCTTAACTAACTTGATTTTTTTTTTAGCCTGAGAATTTACTAGTGTCTCCTGTAATAGAGAAGATGCTTCCCAGTCCCCTTTTTGGGACTTGAGCAGGAATTCTTAGAAACTGTTTAAAACACATGCAGTTTTTGACCTTATGTTAAAATATTTTGGCATATCTTCAGTATGGTAATTTTAATCCATACCTAGTGTGATTTGTGAGATAAGTTTTCAAAAGGCACTCAAAGATCTAGATCAAGGGAGTATGAGTTCTGAATTCTGATTTAGTCTTAAATATAAGGTTAATGATACTTTCTGTGTTAGAAGCTGAGGGTTCTTTGCTTCTCCTGATGCCATTTATTAGCTTCTTTGCTGGGATTTTGTGTAGGAAATCCAGAAATTAAATTAGTTATGGATGTAAAGTACAGCTGCCTTGTAGAGGTGGGAGCACACAACTGGGCCTGTTAGGATACAGGTTTTGTGGCATCAGTTGGGAAACTGATTTCATTTTCAAGTGCTTTTGGCAACTGGACAGAAGTGTGTGGTGCTTCACCTTCTCCTTTGCTGTTACACCTCAGAAACAGCTGGAGAAGTGACGGGGGAAAAACCATTGAGTTCTTCTGAGGAAAAGTAGGAAAATGGGTGTTTTCCCCAGCAGCTGCTTTAGACTCAAGTTTGCTGTGTACTCCTAAAGATCCCATGTATAGAATGAACTTCAGGGAGCGTGGCAGTCGGTGCTATCTGTGTCGTGTCCATACACTGTTATCACTGTAAGTGGTGTTACCTTTGCTTACCTAACACCTTGACCAAACTCTCTGCAACCTGCTGTTACAAAGCTTCCACTTCTCTGGTTTCAGAAAATTCTGCTGCGTGAGCATCCTGCCCTGGTGCTTGTTTTGTTACGTTTATGGGGGGTGGGGTGAAGGCGGGACAGACTTCTACATGAAAACATTCAAAGTGTTTTAAGAAAAATTGCATAGATACCCGTTGGCTGGACTTGTTCTGCAGCCCTGCTTCCAAAGGTACGGAGCTCCAGGTCCAAATAATGGCTGATTTGTTGTAGGAAAGATCTTTGGGTTTAAAAAAAAACCAAAAAAAACCAAAACAAAACTTATGGTGGGCTTTTAAAAAACATGTCAATCTGATACGTAACTCTTTCTTTGATTGAATACAGTAAACCTTTTTCATAGTTCAAATTCTAACAGTTAAAGGATCAAAGGTTGGGCTCAATGTGTGGAATACATATATTTGTGGAAAACAAGAGTTTTTAAGGAGTTCCATCTGTCGGTGGGAATTAATCCCACTGTCCCTGTATTGTCACATTACACTTGGGAAGTGTTTTGCTTTGACTAAGTGTGGTTCTTCTGTCCAACAGCAGTGAGTGGAAGAGCATCTGCAATGTCAAACACTCCTACCCACAGCATTGCAACCTCAGTGTCCCAACCTCAGACGCCGACTCCGAGTCCCATCATTTCTCCTTCAGCCATGCTGCCCATCTACCCTGCTATAGACATCGATGCCCAGGTGAGCCCGCCACTCTCACAGATGCACAAAGCTATTTTTTCCTGCATCCTGAATAATTCAGTGGTGGCAAACAGCTCTGCTGTATAATGGATTGGGGTCTGGGGACTGGATTTGCTGCTTTTAGAAAGCCTGAGCAACGCCCCCGAGAGTCGCAACCCACTTTGCTCTGTGCTCTCACTGAACAAAAAAAAAAGGTCTCTGAATGACTAAACACTTGTATTTCTTATTCCTTTGTTGTCAGTGTGATAATGAGAAACAGCAGAGTTGCCTACTGACAGAAATTAAATGTTTTCTGGCCTGGTGTCCTAAGACAAAAATAAGCCTTAAAGCATTGCACACTGAGTTTTCGGTTGTGCTTCCAAGTTGTTGGCCAGAGATCACGGATGTATGCAAGTCATGAAACTAATAATTGCTGTGGGTTTTTTTAGCAAGAGGAAATAATTCAAGCTCTCATTTCCACTAAGGGAAAACCTTTTCTATATTGAAAATAATTGTTAAAAGGACAGCTTTATGTTGACTTGGAGCTAGCTGGCCATCAGCAAAAAGCATACACATACTAACTGGCATGTATCTATGCACAGCTCTGGGCTATACATAACATGACTAAGTTGGGCAGCATGGAGTAGAGGAAAGGCATGAGATCACTGTGGAGAAAAGGAGAGAAAACTCTGGAAAGTCAGCCCTTGCTACTTAGTTGCTTGTGGCACTTGGCTTGGATTCTGCCCTAATGAAGCCTTTGGCTGAACTGGAGTGCTAAGAATTAAAGACAGAATTCTTACCTTCATTATACCATCTAAAGGTCACAGTCAAGCAGTGGTAAAGAAGTTAATCTGGTTAGCAGAGCACAGATGAGAGCTCAGTTCTTGAAGAATCTCAGTTCTTCTTAAGGATTTCTTCTTAAATCTCCCAGCAGAGCTGCCTTGAGAGGTAGAATCCTGTCATGAACTTGCACACAGCTGTCAAGGGGGGCATCCATAAACATGCCCTTAGCTTATGGAAGCTTTTTCTTTTGGCATGGGTGCAGTTATGTTTTGGCTAATGTGCACTGTAACAGGGGCTGTACTTGATAAAGCAAGTATTTATCTTGTGTGTATGTCTGTTTGGTTTAGACTGAGAGTAACCATGACACAGCCTTGACGCTGGCTTGTGCTGGTGGCCATGAAGAGCTGGTACAAACCCTGCTGGAGAGAGGAGCTAACATTGAACACAGGGACAAGAAAGGTGGGTATCTCACCATGGCAGTATGAACCCTGTCTGCTTTGCCAGTGTGTCCCACTAAATAAATCCCCAGTAAGCCTAGACTTCATGTGAACCCTTGAGGCTTGCTCTTCTGGCAGTTTAACTCGCGTCATGTTTTCTGTTTCAGGGTTTACTCCACTTATTTTGGCTGCTACAGCCGGCCATGTGGGTGTTGTGGAAATCTTACTGGATAATGGAGCTGATATTGAAGCCCAGTCTGAGAGAACCAAGGACACTCCCTTGTCTTTGGCTTGTTCAGGAGGGAGGCAAGAGGTAAAGTAAACCTTAAATCTTCAGAAGCAGTGTGTGAATGACATACTGTGTCAGTACAGTACAAGAATCTTCCAGAAAAGGTAGAGTCACACGGGATGTGCGTTTAAAAAAGATGAAAGATGCCAAGACCTTCACATTTTCCAATTTACACATTACCATATGTCTCATATGGACTGCTTTTTCTCTTTTGATAACTGGACTGGTGCTATGCAGGTGTCCTTGTGAATGCAGTCATTAGTTCCCCATTATGGGATTTTCACCAGCATAATTAGATGTAGATATGAAATGAATGCTATCATGAGTATTCTTGCTGAGAATCAGGAGTTAGACACAAATGGGTTCCATATATGAGCCTTGTCATAGTTTTTGGGGAAAAAAAATGGGAAAAAGCTGGGCTTTGGGCAGCAGAGATGATGTCAGGACACCCTCCTGCCCAAATTTTGGGTTTGACTGTATACTTGTTCTGGGATTTCATGGGAAAACATTCTGATTAAGAATTGTGCATGTCTGATCTAAACTTTTTTAATGCTTAAAACCTGAAAGTGAAGCAAATTTAACATTGCCCTGGAAGTGTGTCCTGGTTTAGGGCCATGGTTTTTCACCTTAGTGTACACTGTGATTTTAAGTTGCTAGACAGATCAGTTTCTTGTCAAGTCCTCTGCAGGAGAGGACAAGAAGCAGGAGTACTTTGTGCACCATATTGAAACTGAATCTCTGGGTCTGGCAGGCTTTAAAGACAGCTGAAATAGTCATGAGGAGATCTGCTTTTTCTTAACTGTGCTGTTGGATTTGGTAGACTCACGAGCAGCCGTGATTGATTTTTGTTTTTTAAGGAAGTTTTTACAGTGGCTTTGGGATCACAGGTATGGCCTCATCTGGTCATCAAGGCAAGGAGTATAGCAAAGCAACTGATTAAAGCAGCTTTCTTACCACTGACATCTTCCAACAGAACATTTAGGTCTAAAGAGCATTTGTCTTGGATAGATTTGCAAGTTTGGGAGAAAACCAGATGTTATTTGTTGAAACTCTGCAGGTGGTGGAGTTGCTGCTAGCTCGAGGGGCAAACAAGGAGCACAGGAATGTGTCTGATTACACACCTTTGAGCCTCGCCGCCTCAGGTGGCTACGTGAACATTATCAAGATTCTGCTGAATGCTGGGGCAGAAATCAATTCCAGGCAAGTTCCCTTTACAGCCCTTTTCTCGTGTGCTTGGTTGTGAGTTATGTGAGGAAAGTGTGTGTGTTTTCCCTGTGTAGTTTCCTCTCTGTGTGTGCATTCATGCCATGCTTTTGCATCCGTTGGGAGGTAGAAAACAGCTCAGGTGTGAGCTGCACGGGTACAAGGAAAGGGCCAAGAACAGGCTATAAGTTACAGGCACACCTCATAAGAGATGCCCTTCAATTTGAAGCAATCGAAAAGTAAAAGTGGAGTCTCTAAGTAGAAACACTTGTCCTAAACCATGCTGCTGTGGAGAACCTTTCGTAGGTTCAGCAGAAGTTGGTATGCAGCTGATTTTCAGTCTTGTGTAAGTACTCTGCCTCCAATAGTTTATTATAGTCACATTTCTGAAATGACCTTTAAAAAAGTTTTGGTTCTTTCTTCTCTTTCAGAACTGGTAGCAAATTGGGCATTTCTCCTTTGATGCTGGCAGCCATGAATGGGCACACTGCTGCTGTCAAGCTGTTACTGGACATGGGCTCTGATATAAATGCCCAAATCGAGACCAACAGGAATACGGCTCTGACTCTGGCCTGTTTTCAAGGAAGAACTGAGGTGGTCAGCCTGCTGCTTGATAGAAAAGCTAATGTGGAACACAGAGCCAAGGTAAAGAGCCAACAGCTGGAGGGGTCTCCAGAGGAAGGTGCTTGTAAGTCATTGTGTCTGTGTTGGTACCTGATTTTCTTGCCTTTGTGCAAGTCAGTTTCTCTAGTTCAGTTCTCTAGTCCAGTTAACTGAACTGAACCAGATATCATATAGAAAAAAAATGGCTGCATTTAAGGGCTAAGATTTTGGTGGTTGCAAAGCTCATCAGAAAATGTGTTTCTTCAAAAAGGTGTTGATTCATCTTGAGGCGCTTACAAGCATAAGGACAGTAATCCATTATGTTTGTGAGTCACATAAATACTGTGTCTCAGGTAAGCCACTCACCCACCCCCCACTGATGGCTTCTTTCTCCTGCTTCTTGTCCCAGACTGGTCTCACACCGTTAATGGAAGCAGCTTCTGGGGGATATGCAGAAGTGGGCAGGGTCCTGCTGGACAAAGGTGCAGATGTCAACGCTCCCCCAGTACCTTCATCCAGAGACACAGCTTTAACCATTGCAGCAGACAAAGGGCACTACAAGTTCTGTGAGCTCCTCATTAGCAGGTACAGTGTTTGCAAGTGAGCAGCTTAAAGGAAAATGTGGCTGTGTTTAGGCTTCCTTTTCCTAATATACAATAGTATTTCCAAATAGCCAGTAAAGGGTCAGGAAGTAGGAAAGGTTCTGTGTGTCTGATTTTTACCAGATAATTGAATTTATCTCAAGTACTCAAATGAAGTTCTTCTTGGGGTCAGAGTGCTTCCTTTTGCCTAAATGCAGGGTTTTGATGGAATGCGTTTGGTTTTGTAGGGGAGCTCACATCGATGTGCGGAACAAGAAGGGGAATACTCCACTGTGGCTGGCAGCAAATGGGGGGCATCTTGATGTTGTCCAGCTGCTGGTCCAGGCTGGAGCTGACGTGGATGCAGCTGATAACAGGAAAATAACTCCTCTCATGGCAGCCTTCCGAAAGGTAGATTCTGAAGTTCAGCTTGGCTCTTAGCTAGGATTGTCTTGCTCATCCTTACATAGCTGTTAGAAGTAGAACATACTGACAGAAGCTACATATTTAATAATATCTCAGTTAATTTGAATACTTGGCCTTGAATCTTCAGAAACAGATCTATGTGTAACCTGTGTAATGTTTGAGTTCAGTTCTAATTGCAATTTGCTTTATAGGCAATGTAGTGAGTCTGGTTCTGGTGTGTGTGAGGGGTGAAAATTGCAGTCTGTTTCTGTGTGATAGAACTGGGGGGAAATAGGATTGGTTCCTTATGCAAGACAGGGTGAGGACTTTGGTCCAGAAAAGTGTGATTTAGCCTTCTAGAGTCTACAGATGATTTCTGTTAGTAAGGGAGTGTAGTTGAGGTGTTGCAGTACTGCAGACATTGCAGATGACTGCAGAAGCCTGTAGCTGTTAAGCTGTTAGAGTTGGGTGTCTGAAAACTGCCCCAAAAAAGGCAGAAGTCTGTGCAAGTACTTGTGGAGTAAGGGCAACCTGATGAGAGGTAATTACTTGCCTTCTCTGGTGTCAGAAATGTGCAGAAATGTGTCTCACTAGTTGAGAAGTTGAGAAAGATCTCAAAAAAAGTGTTGAGAGCTTCATGTGGTGAGGATTTGCAAATAAATATTTTGCAGGGAGTGCTGGGGCTGAAGTGTTTCTCAGTAAGCCAGAGGCAGCTGTTCTGATAGACAGTGTTGTCCTTGAAATGTGTTTTGCAGGGTCACGTGAAAGTGGTGCGTTACCTGGTGAAAGAGGTGAACCAGTTCCCGTCCGACTCGGAGTGCATGAGATACATAGCCACCATCACTGATAAGGTAACACAGGGGCAAGGAAACACTTGACAGGGAGCAAGTGTTGTGTTTCAGCTTCAGAGACACTGATATGACCTCTCTTCAGCTCATTGGCCAGCGTTCAGCCAGAGCACGAGTCCCGTTGGAATTTCTGAGGAAAACCAGCAGGAAATGAGAACACGTGGCACTTTTGTTCTCAATGTACTTTGTCATTTCAGGAGATGCTGAAGAAGTGCCACCTGTGCATGGAGTCAATCGTTCAAGCCAAAGATAGACAGGCTGCAGAAGCTAACAAAAACGCAAGCATTCTGCTAGAGGAGCTGGACTTGGAGAAGGCAAGTGGCAAGAGTTGCAGCTGGGAATATTTCTCTGTTAAATTACTATTTCATGTTCCTTCAAGATGATGGGATTGGTAAAAGTAGTTAATGGGGTATAGGAGTGTGTGTAATGACCATAATTGGAGTGTCCAGAGCCGAGCATCTTGCTATTCAGGTAATCTTTGGACTTTGCTATTATTCAGAGACATTGGGTCACGAAATGCCAATGTAACTACTTCCTCTGTACCAGAAGAAGGATTTCCCAGTATTGTACCAAAATAAGGATTTCTGAATATGATTTGTCAAAAAAAATTAGTGTGGCATTTTCTAGTTATATTCATATGGATGAAAAAATATATATAATATTATTATTTTATATATATATTATTAGGTCTAAACCAAATTTTGTGTCCTAAATATTGAAAAAAAATTAAGTAATTTACTAAAAACCATAGTACTGTAGTAGAAATCAAACAGAAAAGTCCAAGGAAATAAAAAGCATTTGGATTTCTTAAAATGCATGGGACATTTTGTAATGCTGTTCCACGTGCTTGACTTGTAGCTAAGGGAAGAAAGCAGGAGACTGGCTCTGGCTGCCAAGAGAGAGAAGAGAAAAGAGAAAAGGAGGAAGAAAAAAGAAGAACAAAGGCGAAAACTAGAAGAAATAGAAGCAAAAAATAAAGAGAATTTCGAACTTCAAGCTGCTCAGGAGAAGGAGAAATTAAAAGCTGAAGGTGATTACTGCAATTATTCCAAGAAAAGAATGAAATTCGGTATGAGCTGGTATGACATCTGTAATAGGTTTATGGATGTCTCGTAGTCAAGGGTTTTGTGTGTTTCTTGGAGCTTTGCAAAAAAGCTAGTCCTAAAGTTTTTTGGTAGGACAGGTGTGATTTGGAAAGCAAGATACTCAGGTTTCCTCAAACCAGCTAAGTTACTCCTGCTTTTTCTTTACTCTTCCATCAGATGATCCCGAGGTCCCAATGGAGCCTCCCAGTGCTACCACCACCACCACCATAGGTATATCTGCAACCTGGACAACGTTAGCAGGTTCTCATGGGAAGAGGAATAACACCATCACCACAACGAGCTCCAAGAGGAAAAACAGGAAAAACAAAGTAACCCCTGATAACGTTCAGATTATATTTGATGATCAGCTTCCCATTTCCTATAGCCAACCTGAGAAGGTGAATGGGGAATCCAAGAGCAGCAGCACTAGCGAGAGTGGTGACAGTGACAACATGAGGATCTCCAGCTGCAGCGATGAGAGCAGCAATAGCAACAGCAGCCACAAAAGTGACAATCATTCCTCCACAGCTGTCACTAACACACAGAGCAACAAAAAGCAACCGTCGGTGCTCGTCACTTGTCCAAAGGATGAGAGGAAAGCAGTGCCTGGCAAGTCATCCATCAAGTGAGTTCCTGTGACCATGAATGCAAAGTGCAAGTCATCCTTTTCTCCTCCCCCACGTAATGGCAGCATTTAATTCCTTTTGCAGGTTGTCTGAAGTTATTAATGAAGTGACGAGTAATTCCTTGTCTACTTGCGCAAAATCCGCTCCTTCTCCCCTTTCTTCTCCAAACGGAAAGCTAACCATTGCTAGTCCTAAACGTGGTCAGAAAAGGGAAGAGGGTTGGAAGGAAGTTGTGAGAAGGTAAGCAAAATAATTGCCCTAATTCCCTTTGATGCTGTCCTTTGTGTAGCCTTCCTTGGAGTTACTGAATGACCTTCTTAGTGGGTTTGAAATCTCACAAAGTTGCTGCTGCATGGGTTGAATCAGAAAATACGGTATGCTTTTGACCAGCCTGCCCACAGCTTCTTGCCGTGGAAGTGTTTCCTACTTAATACTGTTTCTTTTTTATGTAGGTCCAAGAAGGTTTCTGTCCCATCAACTGTGATTTCCAGAGTCATTGGCAGGGGAGGATGTAACATCAACGCGATCCGGGAGTGCACGGGAGCACATATAGATATTGACAAACAGAAGGATAAAACTGGAGACCGAATCATCACAATAAGGTGAGCAGGATCCTGCATTGGTCCGTCCTGTGGGTATTTTCTCAGTGTAGAATGTTTGTCTGCATAGGAGAATTAAAGGCTTTATCTGGTTGTTCCTTGGAAGATCTCTTGGAAGCGGAGCAGATGGAATGGGATGGGGAAACAGGGTACAACCACCAGCAGGTACAAAAGACAGCTTGTGAGATGAGGTGAAACATAAATGTTGGGATTCTGTGTTTGGGCTTGTTAGTACATGGTGAAATATGAAGGCATATTTAGGGAAGCAAATATTTTATCCATTTGAGTTTTTTGGGATTTGGAGCATTCAACTTGAACTTCTTGAGTAGTTGTCTGCAGCAGGACTGTGCCAAGCTCAGTTTTTGGCTAGAGAGTTATTTTCCTGTTTGTGTTAGGGTGATAGCAGATAAGCTGGAGCGTGTGTGGGAGGTCTTTGGCTATAACATGTGTAAATGCTTTAGATGCACTTTTTCTGTCCTTCTTTTTTGTAGGGGTGGCACAGAGTCAACCAGACAGGCCACACAGTTGATCAATGCTCTGATTAAGGATCCAGATAAGGAAATCGATGAACTTATTCCAAAGAACCGTTTGAAAAGTTCAACTGTAAATTCCAAAACAGGGTCCTCGACACCTGCCACCACTACAGCTGCTAACAGTTCTCTCGTGGGCATCAAAGTGACCACCGTAGCTGCTTCGTCGACATCTCAGACCGCCTCCGCGCTCACCGTGCCTGCAATCTCCTCAACATCCACTCACAAAAGCATTAAGAACCCCGTGAACAACGTGCGGCCTGGTTTCCAGGTTTCTCTTCCGCTGGCATATCCTCCTCCGCAGTTTGCACACGCGCTCCTCGCTGCTCAGACGTTCCAGCAGATCCGTCCGCCGCGGCTGCCCATGACGCACTTCGGAGGTACCTTCCCACCAGCCCAGTCCACGTGGGGTCCGTTTCCCGTCAGGCCGCTGAGCCCCGCCCGAGCTACGAACTCGCCGAAACCTCACATGGTGCCTCGCCACAACAGCCAGAACAGCAGCGGTTCTCAGGTGAATTCAGCAAGTTCTTTGACGACGAGTCCCACGGCAACGACGACTTCAGTGGCTTCTACTGTGCCTGGATCTTCGGCGAGCGGCAACCCGAGCTCCCCTTCGGTCAGGAGGCAGCTGTTCGTCACGGTGGTGAAGACGTCCAACGCCACCACCACCACCGTGACGACCACGGCGAGCAACACGAGCACGGCGCCCACGAACACCACGTATCCGACTCCTACTGCCAAAGAACACTACCCTGCATCTTCCCCCTCATCTCCCTCTCCTCCTGCGCAGCCGGCGGGCGTCTCCAGGAGCAGTCCTCCCGACTGCGCGGCAGCCTCTCCCAACAAAGGTGCGCCTCCGTCTGAGCCGGACGCGGGGAGCCCGCCCGCGGTGGATGCGGGCGGCTCGACCAGCAGCAGGCAGCCCAATCCCGGGACCAGCAGCTCCTCTGTGCATCCTGCTCATCAGCAGCCCCCGGGAGCTCCTCTGCCAGAGGCCAGGCCCCCTCTCCAGCAACCTCAGGTTCCTGCACCAGATCCTCGCATGGTTGTGCCTCCAAATTTAGCGGCGACGAGCTCATCCGCTCCGGCGGTAGGCGCGAGCAACGCTCCCATGACCTACCCCGTGTCCCAGCCGGCGATGGGGCCTGCTCAGCCCGCAGCCAAGATGGAAACCCCAGCCATCAGACCGCCTGTCCATGGAACCGGCAGCGTCCCCAAGAATCCAGCTCCTGTGCAAAACTCCTCTGTCGCAGTCCTCAACGTTAACCACATCAAAAGGCCCCACAGCGTTCCTTCTTCAGTGCAGCTTCCTTCTACCTTAAGTACACAAAGTGCTTCTCAGAATTCGGCCCACCCGGCGGCGAACAAGCCCATGGGGAACAACTTCAGTGCTACTCTGCCTTTTGGGCCCTTTAGTACGTTGTTTGAGAACAGCCCCACGTCTGCTCATGCCTTCTGGGGTGGGTCCGTCGTTTCCTCTCAGACAACGCCGGAATCCATGCTGTCAGCTAAGTCCTCATTTTTGCCAAATTCAGATCCGTTACATCAGTCTGATACTTCCAAAGCCCCAGGTTTTAGGCCACCGTTACAGAGGCCAGCTCCAAGTCCCTCAGGTAAGCAAGCCTCTGGCTTGTGGCCATTCCATAATAATACAGTTTATTCTCGTGTTTTTTAAGCCAAGTTGAGTTCATTCTGAGTGCCCTGTCAAATCTAGTAACTCTTTGGCAGCTGATGGGCTTGATAAAATAGAGTTTTTGCCATTCCAGTCTATTCCTCTCCAATAGCTGAGATAATAAAACACTCTCATTTCCACCTCCCTTCCCTACCGGATAGTGACTGTTCCAGTTTGTGATACCTTGTCCTGAGACTGCAGGAAAATATGCAGCATCTTCCAAGGGATAGCATGGTAAAAAAAGTGGTGTTTTGATATGAACTCGTAACTTAGAAGAGGTGTGTTCTCTTAATTACTAAATTTGATCCAAAAAATGTCATTTCCTTGACTGCCTGCGTTTTTTAGTGCGCTGTTGAGCTTTCTGCCCAAAATGGAGGCCAAGGGATTGTCACAGAATCTGTTATGTCGCTTCCAGAAAGTACATACATGGTTTGGCCATTTCTGCTTGTTTTTGTAGGACCGCTGAGGTGTTAATGGTCTGAAAGATAGAACAGCACTTTCTTTCCTGTTCTGTGAATATGATGGTGTTGAATTTTTTCATCTTGATACACTAGTCAGCACTTTGATTAGGGTTCTGTATGTCCCTAAGATATACAAATGCCTAAGTCTTAGATCCCTAAGATTTTATTTTTCCCTTTCTTCATTGAAGAGGACATGAAGGAAGCAGTAATTCTTGTATTTTGAGTGTCTTGGCTAATTGGTGGCATTTGATGTTAAGGAAATAAGAATCATTCTTGATTTAGGTGTACAGCACAACTGCCACATACTGAATAGATTTGCAGAGTGTGAAGTTTAATGCTCCAGTTTCCTTTGGAAAATTGTAACACACGCCCCCAGAGACGGATTGGATAAAAGTTTTCCTTTCTATTTCCACGATATGGGTGATCTCTTGCTGGAGTGTTGGATTTGTGGGAGTCACTTGTGCCCATTTTCTCCCATAGGTATTGTCAGTATGGATTCTCCCTATGCTTCTGTAACACCTTCTTCTACACACCTGGGGACCTTTGCCTCGAACCTGTCCGGAGGGCAGATCTACGCGCCCGGGACACCGCTGGGCGGAGCGCCTGCAGCTGCTAATTTTAACAGACAGCATTTTTCCCCTCTTAGTTTATTGCCTCCATGTTCATCAGCATCAAATGGTGAGTTCTGGTCAACAGGAAGCTGCTGAGAAGCTGCTGTATAAATGAAATTGTCTGGCAGAACTGCATAAGGAATTCTGGGAGAATATCCTCAGGGCAGGTTCTGGTACCTTCCTCTACCTTTGGCCCCTGCAGTTAAGGAGTTTTTTGGACAGAAAGCAAATAAGCTGTTGAGTGCTGGCCTATTTATAGGGAACGTGTTAATCTGTTTTATTGGCAAAAACAATGACAAAAAAACCCCAGGGAACAAATCAAAGAGAAGAAGAAAAAACAAACCCAACAAAGACATGGGTTTATGTGGGCTTATTTGAGCTCTGGTGTAGGATATAATCCTCAAATCCTCTGTTGCTGATAGGCGATGATGCATAGTTAAGGTTTTGTGGTCTGTGTCCTCCAGTGGCTGAGCTACCAGGGCGTGATAAGCATTTTATATAAGGGGCTAAATCAGTGGTGAACATCTCTGTGATCTGGAAATAAAATTATCCTGAGGGGGACGAATGTGGCACTAACCAGCTCCCCGTTGTCAGTTGTTGGACACTGAAGGACAGGTTTGTGGGATCTGGCTGCCATCACTGAGTGCTCCTGTTGCTCTCCTTGCAGAATCTCCTGCTCAGTCCGTGTCCTCTGGAGTACGAGCACCCTCTCCCACCCCTTCAGCAGTGTCCTTGGGATCAGAAAAACCCAGTAACGTTTCTCAGGACAGAAAAGTTCCTGTTCCCATTGGGACTGAACGGTCTGCACGTATTAGACAAACTGGAACGTCTACTCCTTCCGTAATTGGGAGCAACTTGGCTGCTCCAGTGGGACACAGTGGGATCTGGTCCTTCGAAGGTATAGGTGGCAGTCAAGGTATGTGTTGTTCATAGATGCACTTGAGTTGATCACACCCTTGTGTTTGCCAAACTTGTCTTCAGCACGGGAGCATGCACAAGTGAGTGCCTGAAAACAGAGAAATGTTCTTTCCAAAGGGTTTGGAGCAAAGACTTCTCTTAGCCTTCCTGTCCACTTAATTGTTTTAACAAGGTTTCTGAAGCCCTCGGGGGTTCTGAAATGTCCTGGCTATGAAGATTTGGTACTCCCAAGTAGGAGCAGGAAAAATAAAAACAGGCCTTCCAGGGATGAGCACAGTGAGGATCATTGAATTTAGGAAGAGGGGAAATTAAGGTGTCACAAGATAACTGTCTGGAGTTTCTTGTTGATAAAGAGGTTGTTTGTACAGTAGAAGTTAATATTTAATTTGTAGCTAAGGTAGAACTTTTTGTGCTGAGGACAGTGCTTTTATAAAGTGATATTCCACATTTGGGTTTCCTTTGTTCTTTTCAGCCATTCGCCTTCTACTACCACCAGGCTCTTCAGCTGTCCTGGAGTCACACAGAATTTAGTATTTCGGATTTTATTAACAATTTCAGTTAGTGATCCTACAGCTTTTCTTAGCAAACCTGTCAGGAGTCTTGGATGCAATTTCTGGGAGACTGATGAACTTTTTTCATATTGATTGAGTTTTTTTTGTGGGGAGTTTTATTTTTAATTTCTTTAGGTTTTTCTGCTTAGGATGAGGGGTATGAATATTGAGACTGTGTTGGACTGGACCTGTCAGCCTCCTGCACAAAGTGGGGTTTGCCATGAGTTCTGCCTGTATTGCTCAGGGCTTTATCCAGTCTGCTCTGGAAAACCTGCAAGGATTGGAACTGCTCCACCGTTCAGAGTAATCTGTTCTGCTCCTTGACTGAGTCCAGACAGCTCAAGGTTTTAATTGACTGACTGTGCTGGAATTTTTCCTCAAATACAAACCCTTTTTTTTCCTTTACTAGTGGTCTTTTCCCAGATAAAGCTTTAGAAAGTCACTATTTATTTGCATTGTGTGGCTGTAAAAGTTGTCGTCTGTGCCTGTCTTGGCTTTTGGGATGCTGCTTTCTTTCTGCTTTGGTCAATTACTTCAACATTTTGATTTTCAGTTCACAGTGGGATTGGCTCTTCTCTACTTGAGTATTAGGATGCCTCAGAAATGTTTCTGTACCCCTTCTCCAAATAATTTTTTTTAATGTTTTGTTTTGAAAATTGGATTTTTGAATGTCTGGGGTTTGAGCTGTAGCACCAATACCAAGCTGCCTCTAATGAATTCACAGAATTAGGACATGAGCCCATATCTGCAGCACATCATTTTCTAGTTTTGGTTTGCACAGATACTTCTGTGTCCCTTAGAATATGAAGTAATGGAAGAATGGTAGTGAAGTAGAGCAAATAGTCTTCATAGTGTACATACCCTTTCCACAGCACCAAAGGCACGAGGAATTGAGGTTTTTGGAGGAGGGAGAGTTAGCCCAAATTCCAGCTTTGCTGTTGAAATGGAGGAAAGTTGCAGGGGCAGCGCTCTGGTTGCAGGTAACTGTCCCAGACTCCTGGCAGTGGCTCAGGGTTCCTGGCCCTGCGGGTGGCGCTCCTGGTGTTCTCCATGCATCCATCCCGTGTGCTCCTGAGCTGTGGTGCGGGTGGGGCCTGAGAGCTGCAGGCTGGCAGACGCGGAGGCTGGAAGGCGGGGGTGAGGGCGCCGTGGGTAACGCCGTGTCTCTGTGCTGGCAGATAAAGTGGACTGGTGTCACAGCGGCATGGGCAGCCACATGATCCACAGGCCCATGTCTGACCCAGGCGTCTTCTCGCACCAAGCCATGGAGAGAGACAGCACGGGAATCGTAACGCCTTCCGGTACATTCCATCAGCCCGTCCCTGCAGGATACATGGACTTCCCAAAAGTTGGGGTAATGACCTCCTCGGCCCCCGTGCGCAGCGTGATCCCCTTTTGTCCTTCTGTCCGTGCAGTAGTAGTGGCATTGGTGAAAGCCTCCTGACTGTTCTTTTCTTTCCCCTCAGGGAATGCCTTTTTCTGTGTATGGGAATGCCATAATTCCTCCTGTAGCCCCCATCACAGATGGTACTGGAGGCCCCATCTTTAACGGGCCTCATGCTGCTGACCCATCTTGGAACTCGCTGATAAAGATGGTTTCAAATTCCACAGAAAACAATGGGCCTCAGACGGTAATTGCTCCATTTCTTTGCACTGTGTATTTTACTCAGGATGTATTGTGATTCCTATCTGTGCAGTTAGGCATTTGGGAAAAGAAATCTTGGGGCAAAATTTCATAGGAAAAGCCAATTTATGTGCTGTTAGTTAAGCTTTCCCTTCCCAAGAAGGGAACACAGCAACAGGACTGCTGCTGGGCTCTGTAGCTGAGGATGTTGTGACTGTGTTAGGAGCACACTGAGGAAGGGAGTAAGTAGCTCTTTGCTGCTCTCATCTTGCCTGGCTTGTCCACTAAATATAATTTAGGCAGAGGGATTAATTCCCCTAAACCTCTTGTTCGTACTCAGGAACTAATGCTATAATGGAACATCACTAGCTCTGGTTAGATTAAATCCTGTGATTATGTTTAATTGGACAGTGATCCCTGTTAGACTGTTACTAAATAAAGATGTTTCTGGGTTTACTTTGCTTGGGAATGATCCAAGCTGTGGGGGGCACTCCCAGCTCTGGTAGACCATAGGTGTGAGGGAGAGGGGGTTTGGCCACAGTTCAGGTATTGCTCTGAGGTGGCTTCTTGTCTCTACAAAGTGATTTCTGATTTCATGAGGAAACTTCGTCCCCCAAAAACTTTACTTGGTTAGACCTGGGATTCCCCAGAGCTGAAGGTGTTAGGGAAAAATAAGGTGGCAGAAATCAAGTTCTCATTTGTCTGAGCTTAAGGTCGAGAGGAGAGCACGTCCCTTGCTGTGGGCGTGGAGGGATTTGGGAGCTGGGCTGGGAAATGATGTGCTGCACACCCAGAGCCCTGTTAATTGTCCTGTACGGGAACAAGTGTGAGCTCTGCAGCCTCCTGCGGGCCCTGCCCTGCTCGGAGCAGCCCGAAGCACGGTGTTAACGCGGGTTTCTCTTGCAGGTGTGGACTGGAACTTGGACACCTCACATGAACAGCGTGCATATGAACCAACTGGGCTGAGTGGGATCAACGTGCTGGCCTTGAGATTCCTTTTTTTGCAGAGGAAACCACAATTGGCAGAAACAGTTTATGTGCTCCCAGATCATTCTACTGATGTGCTTGACTGAAGTGTGTAGGCTTTTTGCAGAAGAACTTACTAACTGACCTTTTTCTGTGAACATTGTGACCGCCCATTCCCCACCATCATATGTTTCAACTTAGTTAGACTTTCTTCTTTCCTTTCCTCCTCTTTTTTTTTTTTTTTTTGACATAACTTTCTGTTGAAGCTGTTCTTTGGCTGGTTGGTTTTAGTACTGTAAACTGCTTCTGAGCAAACACAGAAATTTAGCAAAATTATGTAAACTTGATCCTGAAGTTTTAGAATGGCAAATAAATGTACAATTGTTTACATAACAAATGGCTAAGCAGAAAGTAAATTTCAATATGTCAGTTATAGAGGCTCTACTTTATGTAGACTTAAATTAATGTGAGATATGTACCTTCATATTCAGAAATCTGGATGTTTCCTTCATACATTAAACTATTAATAAGCATAACTTTTCTACTTGTGTAATTTAAGTAAGTTACAGAAAGAAAAACACCCCAGGCATTATCCAAATGTGTGTTGGATTTTTTTGAGAATACATACCTTCTCTATTTGACATTTGAGGAGAGCTTCCCTGCTGAAGGCTCCAGAGGCAGGTCTTTTCCAGAATCAGGCCCATGAAGGTTTATTTGGAGGAGTCCAAGTGGGAATTCCTGTGTAAAATTGTCAGGAGCTGTCACCTGTGGACAGCTGTAGCAGGAGATGAAGGACGGTGGGTCCTGTGAGGCTGGGCTGGGTGAGCAGTGACACAGATCCAGTCGGGATCCCTGTACAGTTCCCTTACAGAGCACTTAAAGGAGAGCTACAACTCAGATTTAGGAAGTATTACTTGGTTTTATTGTGGTTCCTGCTTTGAAAACCAAGAAAACACCTCAGGTGGCCACAGAAACTGCTGCCTTTTAACTACTGTGATATTTGAGGTGTCCTCAAACCTTTTGCCATACCCAAGGCCATATACCTGCCCTCAGGTGCTGCTCTAAATAAAAGCAAGTTCGTTTTTCCAGCAGTCTGATCTCCTGAAATACATCCTGCGAAGATCTGGTGGTAGCAAAATGGATCCCAAAGTGAGGAACTGCTCAGAAAAAGGTTTGGAACTCTATCTCACACCTTATCAGGGTGTGGGTGAGTGCCCTTCCCCTCCGCTACAATCATTTGCTGCAGGCTTTGGTGCTGTTTAGGGTTACTAATTATTAATCCTACTGAGAAATAGTGCTCAGTATTTATTAGCACCATGATTCCCAGAGTATTTTGTTGACCTGACAGTTAAATCCATGCCTGGGGCAGTAACAGGCCTGATGCCACCACTGTGGCAGCTTTTTTTCTTTGCAGTGGGCTGGGCACGGGAGATCCTGGCTGGGGGAAATTGGACCATTTTTACTCCCAGATAGTTTTTTTTTTTCTCCCCCTCCCACCACAATGTAATGCTTTTAATTTGTCCAACAAACCAAGGAATGTACTCTTTTGGGAGCAGGCAGGTGCTGTTTATTTAGGAAAAGGGAGCAGAACCAGGGTTAGGACAAACAGGGAGAGGAAGAGAACACAGTGCAGTGTATGGTCTAAGGGGTATTTTGACCCCTCCTTGCCACAGAAGGGGTAAGGAGACAGTTCAGAACCTGGCTGGGAGGAGAACGCTGCCAGTGTGGAATGATGAAGTGCTTGGCAATGATTAATTACTCTAGAACATAACCTTCAGGCTGAGAGAGCTGGGGCCGTTCAGCCTGGAGAAGGGAAGGTTGTGTGGGTTCCTCAGGGCAGCCTTCCAGTATGTGAAGTGCCCAAGAGGGACTCCCTCGTCAGGAACTGTAGTGATAGGACAAGAAGTAACGGGTACAAATTGAAAAGAGGAAATTTAGGCTAGCTACTGGGAGGAAATATTTATTGGAAAAGGGGTGAGACACTGGCCCAGCCCTGGCAGGGCTCAAAGCCGGTTTGGACAAGACCCCCAGGCCTACGGTGCGATCCCTGGGGCTGGCCGGTGCAGGGCCTAGTGTTGGCCTCCGTGATCCTCGTGCTTCCTTTCCAAGTCAGCACGCTCTGTGATGTGGCGGGCGGTGTCCCTGCCCCGGGCAGGAGGGCGCTGAGCACCGTTCCCGCCTCCACTCCCGGCCCGCAGCAGCCAGGTTCCGGTACAGG
>VXBC01001440.1:101268-116041 GCA_013399945.1 Ploceus nigricollis | reverse complement strand
TATTATGTGTAGCACAATACATTTATATATTTTGTACAGTATATGTAAGTAATACATTCTGTTATATTGTAGTGGTTTTGGTTTGTTAATTTAAGATTTTTCTTAAACATCGATGCATTTTCTATTATTATATATTTAGTATTGTACGTTATTATTAGTTTTTATAGTTGTCTTTTTTTTATCATTGAGGTGCCATTAAAGCTGTGTCTTTTTAAGTGGAGTAGCTGATGTCAAGTCCTGAATGCAGGCAAAGAGATGCTTGTTAAGAATTGCCCTGATTTCAGCTGTGATAGAAATAATTTTCTTCTTAAAAAAGTATAAAATTTAAAAATATTAAAATTCTGTCTTCATTTCATGCAGTAGTAAAAGAGTATCTTTGATTGTTGCTGTGATTACTTGTCACTGTTACCTTCACGTGGTTATTTTGTTTGAAGATGAAAGCTGTTCACTGCTGTTGAACGAGACATTAACAAAGATGCCTTGTTCCTCACAGGCATTAACTACTCCTACAGCTGTTAAATTACAGTGGTAATTAATATGATTGATGCCTGTGCTGGTATTAAATCACAGAAGAGTAATTAATATGTGTAATACCCACGGAGGTATTCAGTTATACAGTGGCAATGTGTATGTTTTATTCCTGTACAGATATTAAATTTTACAGTGGTAAGTCGAATACTCGTTCGGGTGTTGAGTTACCAGGGGTAGCTAATAACAGAGGTGAGGAGGGGAAGAGTGTCACCTGCCACTGTGCCCAAACAGTTCTCCTTTTCTTTAGCTAGCTGGAAAACCTGCAGCCTGAGATTAAGGAGCTTGCCCAGCGCCTCCGCTATGAAGTTTCAGTGCGTGGAAAGCAGCTGGGGTGGTCCGAAAAGGTGGCCAGGTACGAGGGGCATCGGCCACACCTCCTGAATCCATTCCGGAGTGGGGCGTGGCAGGAAGGAAGATCCCACAAACAACACTTTTGCAGCGAGATTCTGCCATTGCCCACAGCTTAGATTTTCTTTCCCCCACCTGTGATTGATTGATTTATTCTGTTTCACTTCAGACGTTGTCCATTTCAAAGCTCTGAGCTTGTGCTTTTCTCTCCGAAAGGTCCCACTTTGCCAGGAACATGCGGAGGATTGTGACGGAGCTGTACATCCGGGACAACTGCCACCCCTTCAAGGCCACCCTGCTGCTGTGGGTGCAGGTCCCCATGTGGGTGTGCGTGTCCCTGGCTCTGCGCAACTGCAGCGTCGGTGCCCTGGGCTCTGCAGGTGGGGAAATGGGTTCCTTGAGAGGTTTTGGGGTCAGGAAGAGGGTATTGTCCAACAAATAGGTGCTGCACCTGGACACCCATCTTCTCTCACTGTCACTGCTTATCCATTTCCTGCCTTCACAGGCAACTTGTTGGCTAAAGAACGCGGTGTCCCGAGCTTGGTGTATATAGCTGATATATAAAACAGTCAGTTAGTAAGGTTTTAAACTTAATATAGTTTGAACTTAACCTAATTGATTAGTTCATAGAAATAATAGGTAATTAATATAATTTGAAATTAGTTTTAAACTTAATGTAGTCTGGCAGTCCTGTTTAGCTAGTCATGTTACACCTGCCACAGCACGCTCACTATTAATCTGTATTTTTTCTCCTTCCATGTGAAATACTGTAGACAAGGTGAAAGTGTGTATAAAAAAATTTATATACTGATTTTTTTAGAGTTTATAGTTTGTTCTTTTAAGCAGAGATGTAGCTAGTTATACAGCTACTAAGAAAAATATAATTTGCTCAAAATCAGGACATAAACACTGTAGGTTAGTTACTGCATTCTTATTTTCCTCATTGACTTGTAAAATATTTGAGATCGAAGTATTTTTTTATTGCAGATTTACCTGTCCATGGCTGTCATGAGCTAAGCTGGCTCTCAGCTTGTATCTCTCACTTTTCTTACTTATATTGGTAGCAGAGTGTTAAACCAAGGATTTCTGCTTTATTCCTACTTACCGTGTGGATAAAACATACCTAGGGTCTGTGATTTAACACTGGTACAGTTCTGGCTCACTTGAGACACCAAATTATACTGAGTTCTGTATTTTCTTCAATTTTTTCCTGTAGTACAAGAGCAGTTTTCCTCAGGAGGAGCACTGTGGTTCACAGACCTCACGGCACCCGATTCCACGTGGATTTTGCCAGTTTCCCTGGGGCTGGTGAATTTGCTGGTGGTGGAGGTACGTTGGTGGAGTAAACCAGCAGCAGTGACTGCAAAGGGCTAGCACATAAAGGTGGCTGCAGATTATCACTGCTTTAAATGCCCTGGGCAGAAATGA
Source organism: Ploceus nigricollis (assembly GCA_013399945.1). Taxonomy (NCBI): domain Eukaryota; kingdom Metazoa; phylum Chordata; class Aves; order Passeriformes; family Ploceidae; genus Ploceus; species Ploceus nigricollis. Next base: position 113,734 of record VXBC01001440.1, on the reverse strand, counting down.
AACACAGTCTGTTTGCTCTGTGTATTTTCATGTGGAGGTGTCTTTGTTCAGAGTCCTTCGGGTCAGGTGGGACACATCTCAGATCTACTTGAGCTTCAGTAATATTTAGTCTTGACTAGAGTTTCTTTTAGAATGCCGCTCTAATGAGATTTCTGGGTGTTAATCCTCAGTGTGGCTGTTTCAAAAAGAGCTTGTTTATAACTGTGAGTTTATCCCCTTTCAGATCTTTGCTTCCCAAACAAAAATGCCAGTGTCGCGGATCCAGAAGCTTGTTACGAACTTCTTCCGCACGGTGTCCGTGGTGATGATCCCTATTGCTGCCACAGTGCCCTCTGTAAGTACCCAGGTGACCTCTGGGATGTCACCTGTGGCTGGTCTGCTCTGGTGCTTAAAGGACAGCCCAAAGGCCTCACATGTTTCATGTTTCTACTGCTGCGTGCTTAAGAAAAGTCAGATGTTCTGTCTATGTGTGTGTTTAAATCTCGTTGCCTTTGGGATATTTTGGTTCAAGGAGGAAGACTTTGCAAACTTGAAAAGTGTTCGTGTCCTTCATCTAGCCTGAAAAAGGAGAGGAAATCTTTGTGTAAAGACACACAGGCAAATGTTTGTTCACTGGAAGCCAATGTAGTTCTTAAATTAGGAAATTTTCCACGTCTTTCTTCAAACACTTCTCATTTTCACCAGGTTTTCTACTGCTGAGTGTTCTTAGCAAAAATAAAGTGTCTGGTTGTTTGACTCAATTATAGTTTCAAATACAGAAGTTGAAGCAAGTTTAATATGACTTAATTTACGAACTGTCAAGCCTCAGTGTAGATGACACTTTTCCCCAGAAGAGTTCAGAGACAGTTACATTTCATTGGAAGCCATTATTGCAGATGAGAGGAGGAGTGGTTTAGGTGAGTTATTTTATGAGTAACCCAGAGCTGTGGTTTGGGAGGAGCTGCCTGAAGCTGGTGTTTGTTTTCCTTGCCTCCAGGGAGCTGACCTGTGCTTGTCTTGTTGCAGTCCATGGCGCTGTACTGGCTGTCCTCCAGCCTCGTGGGACTGTCCCACAACCTCCTGCTGCGCTCTCCCGCCTTCCGCCGCCTGTGCCGCATTCCAAGGACCACATCCGACTCGGAGACGCCCTACAGGGACATGGTGGCTGCCTTGGCCACCAAGTACAGCTTTAAGAAACAGCACCCCTGAACTCCAGGAAGAGCTGTCTCAGGAATGAAGCAGTGCAGCAGTGCTGTTCTAGTGAGATGTACTTATTTGCTGTATATTTATTTTCCAAATAAAACGCTGGCTGGCCATGAGGAAGGATTGGTCAGCAAAAATGTGTCTTTACTGGGAAGCTTTGTTTTCAAGGGTGGTTTTGCAGTTGCAATAGTCCAGAAATCCAGGTTTGTCTCCTGAATTATCATAAGAATTTGGGCAGGTGAGTGTTAAATAAAGCTGTGACTCGTATACAGTGCTTCTCTTTTACTCTGAGTCCTGAAGACAAAGAGGTTTGGGTATTTTTTGTTAAAATGATCGGGAATTAATTATTTACTTTAACTTTTTAAAAGATTCCAATCCAGTACTGTGATGTAAACTAACAAAAATTCAGAAGCAGAAATTGTTAATGCAGACTTGGAAGCCTTTATTTGAATTGTTGTGATAGCCTAGTGGAACTTTACAGATAGGGCTGAGATATGCTTTCTAAAACCAGCAGTTTAGAAGAAAAAGTGCAGATGTCATTGGACTAATAGCACTGCACTTTACCTGTGGGAATGTTTCACTGAGGTCTTTCACTGTTTTCACTGTTAGGAGTCTCAGAACATCCGTGATAGTTATATCTGGATGCTGCCAGGATGTTTTTATACCAAAAAAACTCCCCAAAACAGGTGTGAAACTGAAGGTAAAGCAGCCAAAAGCATCTCATCTAATGGTGTCTAACAATTCAAAACCCACAGGTAAGGAGATGAAAGGTATGTGATAAAGCCCTTTCCAGGTCTGCTTTACAGGTAAGATAATGTTCTAGATTTTTAAAGGGTCTTACAGGTTTCTTTGAATGAATATTGTCATTTTGCCTCATCTGAAGGTGTTGGAGAAAGGCTGTGCAAAGGGGAGTGAATTTTTGTCTAGGAATTCCCTGTTGTCTGGGAAGCTGGTGGTAGAGGGAGCTGGTGCTCCATGCAGTGCTGATGGAAGTCAGCTCTCCTTCCTCAGCAGTCTCACCTGAGAGGGGCTCACATTCCCAGCCTGGGAACAGGGCAGGCTGACAACAGCTATGTCTTGTGTGCAGTAAAAAAATAACATGGGATTTCTTGGGAAGCATAAAGGGGGCCATGAAACTGGGCACTGAAAAAAGTGCTTCACAGCTCTGTCAGAACGCCATATGTTCGATGCAGGAAACTGGCTTTGTTAGATTTGCAGTTCTCAATTTATTTATGTTTATTTTACACCCTTTTTACCTTATAAAATTACACCCAAAACCTGCCAGTGCGTGTTAAAAGAGAATAAGGTTCCTCCAGTGAGTGTATTTGGTGGTGGATTTCTCACAGCATTATTTTAGGTCTGGAAGAGGGTTGTTGGAACACTGCACGTACTTAGGAGGGAGCCTAAGCTTAAGGAACTGAAGTCAGGCAAGTAGAAGTTCCCTGAGTGGGTTCTGTTCAGAAGTGCTGAAATATCCTGGCTGGATAGTACGTGTTTCATCCTCTGTCTTGAACATGCAGTGTGAACTTGGAGAGCAGGGCTGTGATGCGTGTTATCTTTGGTGGCTGTGCCCTGGAGAAAGACATTGTGTACCCAAAAGCTTACCTCTGTTCTCAGCCATAATAATGACTCCGTTCAAATACATTGTCTGGCCTAAAATCCTTGTCTCAGTGTTTGATGCTGTTTCTAGGCAGGAGGATTGGAGCTTTGCTGTTTGCCTTTTTATGGAAATGCAATTACTTTGTTGTCAGTCCATGCTGATGAGACAGAGATGGAACAAAGATACATATAATGATGTGTGTGAGGTCGAATGAATCCTCCTTGACTGTGGAAGGGCCAAGGCAGGTTTCTGGAGAAAAAATTAGAAAAAACCTGTTGCTGTGTTCTCTGAGAAACCCTACTGAAGTGTCTTTAAAAAGCCTGTACAATATTCTTTGTGAATGACACTTTGTTATTTAAGTAATGTCATCTATAGCTCTGGCTTAACTATGTCTCCACCTCTCCTGTTTGCTTCCTGTTCTGGCTTTGCTGAAAACAAAGCGAGTGTAAGTAAATGAGCAAAACCCAGCAGTGATAAAAGAATTGTGGTTTTAGAAAGGAGGGCAGTTTCCTTCCTCTGATTATTAGCTGGAAATACTGTAGGTGAGGTGAGCTGGCCCCTGTCCCATTCAGGAATGCGATGTCAGTATGATCCCACACCTTTTACAGGCTGGTGGAGGGGGTGCTGCTGTCTGCCCGAGAATTTGACACCTTGCCAGTCCACCTGGTTGTTCTTTGGGGTTGTTTTAATGGGGAATCCAAAGTCCTCATCCAAAGCTCAGTTACTAGGGTGGATTCCTTGAAGTGCAAGAATTTTTTTTCCTGGACTAAGTGTCATTTTTGGCCTGGTTCCATGGTTTCTGGAAAGTAAAAAATTGTCAAAGTACTGTTGAGTGCACTGCTGTACACACGGGGGTGCTCCAGCTCCTGTCAGCTGCAGGGCTGCCAGGTTCTAAATTCCAGGACAGGCAGGCAAGCATTGGACTAAAACTTTCTTCCTCCTCTGTCTTTCATCTTGATGCTGTTTCCGGGCTTAATCAGGCTGTCCTTCACAGTGTACACTTCTTTTCCACCTCGCTGCCATGCCCCTTTGAAGTAACCCAGTGTTCAACACTGCTGAGCTTGAAAATAATGGGAAGAACTGACTTGCTGCTCCCTCTTTGTGGCTGAGGATGCCCAAGGGAAGCGGGCAGGTGTCGGAACAATCCCTGGTTGTCTTTGCAAAGCCCTCCGTTTGTGCAGCCATGTGGCCAGCTGGCAGCAGGACTCCTTTTTTCACTTGGTATTATTAACCTACCTATATTTAATTAATCTGACTGATTTCTAATGGTAAATAAGGGATTCTTCGTTCCTTTGAAGCTCAGCATAGTGCTAAAAGGAACAGCAGCTGCTGCTTTCCTGAGTGAGGTGTTCTGTTCTATTTTCTGAGTTTCGGGGATCACAAAAAAATTCAGAATGAGGGATTAGTGCTTTACATCAATGGCACCTTGATGATTTCGATCCATTTTTGCTGCACAGAACTGTGGTGCTAGAGGCTTTGAGTGTGGGTAGGGATATTTGAAGAAGCCTGTGTAAATTAGGTTCATCATTAAGCTGAGTGCACACATCCCTATGTTCCTTTATTTAAGGAGTTGAGCTTTGTGGATTCATTTGTCAAGGTACCTATTCGTAATTTGATTGTCTTAATTAACTTTGCAGTTGGAGTAATAGTAAATAACTTTTTTTAGCCTGTTTTACTTAATATAATCCCCTGCTTTTGTTTGGAAGCAGAGGAGACTGCTACTGCCTTATTTGTAGGGACTGGGCTTCTGGGGGAAATCTTCCAGCTCCCAGAATCCCCAGTACTCAAATCCCTCATGAAAATAAGGGATATTGTGCTCTGAGGCTTGATACTATCTGGCCTTTTCAGGCCTGGAGAGAGCTAGGAAAGCATTTCCCTGTACCTGCCTTCCTGCAGGGAAATGACACTCCTGTATTCACACTCGAGCAGTAGAAGGGTGGTTTTGGTACTTATTGCTGAGAACAGTGGAGAATTTGGGATGCTGTCACAAGCTTAATTTTGGCTTTACAAGTCCAAGGCTCAGACGTGTGAAATGGAGGGGACAGAGAGGTTGAAAAGCCACTTGGAATGTCAATGGCTACCACACAGGCTGTAACTGGGAAGAATGTTAATTGGAAACAAATGCCAGCCTTCAGCACCATCCATTCCTGAGGAAAAGGGCCCTGTGGATTCAGGAGTTTGGGCCTGAGTATGTTTATCTCGAGTTTTCTGGGGTACTGTTGGTCAGTGGCATGCAGTTGTTCCAGAGGGGGTGGAATGCCAACCTGTGCTAAGTGATGGATCCTTGGAAGTGCAAGAGGGCAAAAAGGTCTGTGGATTGTAGTTAAAATGTGCTCTTGGCAGGCAAGTAAAGCAAGCCAAGAAGTGCTTTTCTGCACTGGTGTTTTAAGATGACCTGAGATGGGCCAGGAATCTTCAGGCAGGGACATGGTAAGTTTTGAAAGAGTTAAACTTGAGCAGGGGAGATCATCTGCTTGGCTTTAGTCCTGCTTCCTATTTGAGGGCTGTGATGGATTCCCATTTGTCCTTGTGTGTGTTTTTCACTTTGGGAATGTGTGCAGGAAAATGGTGAACTGTGAACCTTATCTGACAGGATAGCATTTAAAATATGGATTTCCTGGAAGTTTTGAAAGGCTGGATTTGATTTGAGCGGTCTAGTGGAGGTACCAGAGCACTCAAGTGCAGTGATTTTCTTTCAGCACCTGAGTTTGAACAGAAACTGACCTCTGTCCTGCTGACAGAGGTTTATCAAGCATACCTCAGTGGGAGCTGCTGCAGGCAGAGAACACGTTCTTCTGGACGGATTCCTGACCTTGAGCCCTTTCTGTCTAGAAAATAAATGGTAATATCTTCTACTGGGGGAAATCAGTTGCTTAGAAATGTAGCTAATAAAACATAAATAGCGGCGGTACTCTCTAGGCACGTTATTTCTGCTTTGAGGAGGAGTTGGGAGATTGAAAGTTGGCAGACAGCAATTTTTTGGAGGTTTCATATCAATGTAGCCTAAACCTTGTGGGTACAACTAAAGGGATTTTAGTTTAGATGTATTTTAGAACTCAAGCTCTTCGTGCATTTTGTTAAAGCCCAGCTGGCCACATAATGAAACAAGATTTTTTTTTTTTTTTGAAGGGTCTGTAAAGAGGTGCTTGATACTCAGCTGTTTGGAAATATTTCTGTTTCTTGTTTTCAGGATTTTCTTTAATGCATCGCCAGAGTTACAGTTGAGCACTAGGTCCTTATTAACTTCTGTAAGTGGAGAAGGTGCAGCTTTGTCAGAAGGGAAATGGGGAGGGACTGCAAGTGGGTCCATTGGTTCCCAAGTGGGGCCATTTACCAAGAGTCCCTGATTTTCCTCTGTAATCGCTGTGCAGTTCATGGCTTTTATTTCATTACTGCCTAAGTGCTTGCTCCAGAGTGCAATCAATAATTCTGTTGTATTTTACAAAGTAAACAAGCTCAGATTAATTTGCTAATAAAACCTTTGCTAGTCTTGCATTTTTCCACTTTAAATGCTCTTGCTGGAAGGCTGAGAGATAAGCTTTGTTTGGAGATATTTAGAGTCATGATTTCAGCAATAAGTCCCCGGAGACTGACTGTGCACATGACAGCAATCTTTAAAAAAAATATATGGTGAGCTTTCCCCCTTCAGATGCAGAATGTTTAGGGTGAAGTAATTGTAGAAGTTGAGGGAAAACAGGAGCAGAGGTGGTTTAAACTGCGTTAGTGCAGCACACCTGTACACTGACAGCCGGTCCTGCAGGTAACTCCGGTTGCCAGTCTGTGTTTTGGTTGTTTCCCAGTGCTTCCCGTTGCTGCAGCGTGGCAGCGTCGACATGAGCATGTCGGAGCGGAGCAGAGCGGAGCTGACAGACCGCGAGAGCTCGGAGCTGCGGCGTGTGTGCTGTTCCAGGGCTGCCAGCTCCCCGAGGATTGGATCCAAGATAAGAATAGTCTGGCTCGGGTGCGAGTCTAGATCATGTTGTTTGCTGCCACAAGCTGTTTGCTGTTGTGGCAATGCAAAATTCGGGTTGGAGATGTTGGTGGAAAATCACACTGAAATCTGGGAGGTGCTGAACTGCGGAAGTGAGGCCTTGACTACCAAGCAGGTTCTAAAAACCCTGAAGATAGGAAATACTGAATACAGGGAAAAGTAACTCCATTGTTCTGGCCAAATGAAATCTGTTTGGTGCTTTAGCCTTTTATAATATTTCCCCTTCAGGTTCTGTGAGGTGAGAGGATGTTGTGACGCTGTTAAATAATGCAAAACACAGATTTGTGGTTCAGGGCTGAGCTGAGGAGCTGTCATGCTCCTGTGCTGTCAGCTCTGTGGATTTGGGTTGGTTTCTGTCTTTCCTCATTGCTCTTTGGATGAGCATCACTGGGACTTGGTGTCTCCAAATTTTGGCCAAGTGTGTTATTTTTATGCTTCATTTGAGTGAATCCATCTAAATTCATCCTTTCAGAGAGTCTCTGAAGTCTCAAACCTGCTGCTGCCAGCAGGAATTCTGTGGCCAATTGCAGTGGAATAAAGATTTCATTCTTTTCTTCGTTTTCTTCCTCCTGAGAGTAGAATGACACAAAGATTGTTTCTTTTTTATCCCTTTGCTTATGCCACAATTTGGACGTGGACAAGGACCGTGTCTCCTGCTTCTTCCGTAAAATGACTGCCAAAAATACTGAAATGATTTAGCAACAAACACTTGTTTCTCTCCACAGTGTACGGGTTATGGCTGAGCATTCCAGCATGCGTGGTAGGATCCTTTCTGACTGTTTCCATCTAAATATTTCTGGTTTATGCAAGGAAGTCGAGCAAATAAACTTCTCCTCATCATAGGTCTCTCCAAGTTTAGAATAACCCTCAAATTGCAAAAGAAGACCTCTTACAGGTCAACTGTGTGAGCTCTGTCTGAAGTTTATCACTGATTAAACCCCCACAGCTCATTTTATGTAGACTTTTAGCCTGTTTTTTGGGAACAAGCCTAATTGCTATTCCAAGCTTGCAGCCTCTGTTGCCTTCTATTACTAAAATGTGATGCTGAAATGCTGAGTATCTTTGTAAACCCGAGGATATACCACCCCAAAGGCTTGATTCTCAAGCCATAAAAGCCTTGTGTAGGGAACTATGAACAAAACTGATTAAGGAATTTTGAAATGCAGGTTTTATTTATGGGTTTTGTGCTCCTTCACACCCTGAGGACAGCCATAAGGCAGGTTTTTCTATTGCATGTCCTAGGAGTTCACTGAGCCTTGGAAACAACAGGACATGACTCCTAAGAGCTGTTTTCTTGAGTGCAGAAGACATTTTTGCTCTAAGGAATTTACTCAGGCAACCTCATTAGTGTTACATGTGACATGAATTCACCTCCAGAGGCATGTAACAATCACCCTGGATCAGTGCATGTGGATGATTGCGGGATTCTTCTTTAATAACCAGGTTTCTATAGAATTATCCTTTTTTTTAAATCTAAAAACTCCATCTGTGTCTGTATCCAGACTCAAAGAGGGTGTGTGACCTGAGGATGTGCATTTATTTGCCAGAACCTGCTAAAATCTCCTCGGTGTGCAGAGCTGAGTGTTGAAATTGCAGAATTGAAGGTGTCGGGGCAGTTTTCCTCACGCCTGTGCCTGTGTGTCACAGAGCACTGTTAAATGGCCACAGGCAGTTTCATTCCTGGCAGCTGTGCCTCATTGCACGGGGTAATGGATGTTCAGAGGGTTATGGACTGCGTGAGGCTCTTGAGTATGCTGTAGGAGATGAAGTTGGAATGAGACCCTGGTTGGGGTTCTAGGATGGCTTTCCTAATGCTCTCTGCTTTCCTTGAGGAGCCATAGGTTGTTTAGCAGCCATCTGGCCTTCAAGCATTACATTCTTTGCCTTAACCTGCTCCCATCAGCTTTAGCTTTAGCTTCATCTTCAAGGAGAATCAGTGTGGTGTAGTTTTACTGTCTGGATGCTGGCAGCTGCTCCTCACGAGCTTCTTGGGCTCCTTTAGACCCAAACAGGAAACACTAACTTGCCATTTGGAGTTTTCTTTGTGCTGCTTGTAGCAAAGTCCAGTGCACTCTCGGCTAAATGTTTCATTTGCTGTGGGAATTTGCTTTGGCTAATGCAGTTTTTAAGACCTGTTGGTTCATTCAGAGGTCGAGGAACATTTATGTAAGAGAGTCCTCAATAACATTCCTTTAACTTGGCAAGTTGAAAAAGTTCAGCACCAATTTTTTCTCCTCTTTGGAGTATTAAATTTTTTTGCATGGATCCTCTTGATTTCCAAAGAGTAAAATTGCTTTAAAAGTCTGGATACACCATCATGTCAAGGTAGAGACAGGCAGTATGGATTGGTTTCCATTGATTGCCCTCTCTCCCTATTAATGAGGGTTATCCCAAACCCCAGCACAGTAGGTTTTCAGGTAGACACAGGTAAGATTTGGCTAAGCTTCCATACTTCACCTTTCTGCTGTTGGGATTTTTCATGCATCCAGACATGGTGGAGATGGCAGATGTGAGGGAAAGCTCCGTGTTCTCTGTGTGCAGCTGCTTCTCTTCACTGAAAATTCCGCAGTAATTTGGTGTTTTCTATCTCACACATGCTAGGTGAATAAATTCCCCAAAGCATTTATCTTCTCTCAACTCCATAAAAACCCCTCACTTCCTAGTAAATTCTACGTTTGTTGGGTACCTCAGTGACATTAGACCATTCCCACTGCTCCAAACTGAGAAGCAATGAGGCATGTTTGATATGGCCAGAAAATAGCCAGTTCTGTCCCTTATCTCAGGCAAGTTACCTGCTAAAGCTGCTGCATTTTGCAGGTGTTATGGTGGGGGGAAAAAAAGGGGAAAAAATAGACAGTTGATGTGATAATTTCATGTGAGACAAACCCCAGGTGATGAGAAAAAAGTTATTTTGTAAAGTTCTGAGAAAATCTATTTTGACCTTGAAACGTGTCCAGCCTTTTTTGCCTTACTGCAGTTCTTGCAGTTATACCTGTGGTGAATTAATCTCCTCGTTAGCTACGTCTGAGTGCTCAGGAAAATGGATCCCTCAGCTGGGTGAGCATTCCAGCATCGTTTTTGTGCAAAGAGATGTCACCATTTCTAATAGCACATCCTGGGAGGGTGGCTAAAGCTTCTCACTGCTGAGAGGGACATGGCTGGGCTTTAAATGAGGGCTGAAAACACTGGCATAGTAAGTACAATCTAGTGCCTAAACACATACACATGTGTACACACACACTTCTGTCTCTGTCTTTCTTTTACATGTGTGAGCCCTAAGAAAATTGCAATTTTGCTGCTGATCTAGTAGGTGATTTTCTGTCTGTATCAGGAAAAAAATGTCATTTTTAACTGTTTAGGTGTGGAAACTCATGTCTCTGTCCAGAACCGCAAGGAAAATCTGCTATTGTAAGGAAAGGTAAATTGCAGCTTCAAAATACTTTGCACATTTATCCTTTTTTTTTATTCTAAAATTTTGATAATTTTGATAATTGCTCTCAAGCCTTTTCTAAGTGCTTTAAAGTGCTTTCTCAGATTTGTTTTCAAATCTGTTCGTCTTGTAAGCAGCACTTGATCCAAGTATTTTACTGCCTAGAAAAAACAAATCCAGATTTTCAGTAAGCATTCCTGAATTTTTGAAAAGTTTTCCATACTGCTAGTGTATTGGAAAAAACTGCAGTTCTCATGGTCCTTTTTGACTTTAGGCCCTGATATAAAGCTGTAGTAGAAATCTTGATTTCTAGCTTAGACTTTATGTGCCTGACCTCTAAATTTCAGACACTTCTTTGCTGAAATAGAGCTAAACCTAGGCAAAGTGTTGTGGTAAGTGATGGGAGGGAGGAAAGTACTCATTGTGCTTAAAGCTTCTTCCTTTGGTGGTGATTAGCTGGCCTCCTAAGTTTATTAATGAGGTAGAGAAATTATTGCTGAAGCAATCAGGGGGTGTCTGGTTTTTTCTCTAGTGAGAGAATTTGAGTTCTTAAAAAAAAAAAACAACCTACATCTTTTTAGACTAGGTGAAAGTTGCTGATGATCCTGGCTGATGATGTTAAGATGCTGCTGCCTCATTTCTGCACTGTTTTTATCCACTGAAAGTGAGCTATGCTGGCACAGGTGTGTCAGCAGGTAGAGCTCACACATGGCCAGATGTGCACATCTGTTTGACTCTGTGTCACTTCCAGGAGTTTTCAGACTGAAACAAGCAGCTTTCCAAATACTTTGTGGCACCTCAAAACACTTTTTTTTTAACTGCTCTTTTTCTCAGAAACACTATTTTTTTTTCTCCCAAAGCTGATAGTCTGAAGTGCCTTTTACTGTTTCATAGAATTCTCTGAGCCAGCTGCAAGTAATTTGCCTTTTCTTTCTTCCTGCAGCACCGTTTGGGGAAGTTTTGAAGTAGAGGAGAGCTCCAGCTGGAGTCCAAAGTCAGTGCTCAGGAGAGGGCAACCCTGCCCAAAAGTGTGGGAGCCTTCAGGTGGGTTCCCAAGGAGTATATAGGAAATATGCTTTTTTTTCTGTCATGGGCTCATAGAGTTTTAAGATTGGAAAAACCCTCTAAGGTCTAAGTCCACCTGTTCCTCCAGCACGGACAAGGACACCGCTCACCCATCATGCCACAAATAAGCCAGGGCTAGTGCACCTGGTAGCACTAGAGTGGGACAAAAGGCAGTTCTTTATCAAGAGCCGTTTAAAAGATGAGGTCTCCTTTCACTGAGATCTGGGTTTGGTTTGGCTGCTTGTTTTTTTAAGGAACTAATTTGGAATTTAAGATTATTATATGCCCTAACCTGCTCGGTGTGTTTAGGGGAAAGTAGTTTGATTTACTCTGGGCAGTATACAGAGAAAAAACCAAGTTCTCAAGGGGTTCAGTAACAACTTTTATTTGCAAGCTTGCAAAGGTAAAAGAAGGTACTAGGTGAATTTTAAAACATCCAGACAAAGTAAGATGCTTTACAAGCTTTAACTTAGCAAACTTAAACTCAGCCAACTTTAACTTATCCAGACACAACAAGGCACTTACTAAGGTAATGACTGGATTTTTTTTTTGTCTGGCTTACATTATATTTTATTATATTATATTTTGAGAAGAAGAAGGTAGGAGAAGAAAGAGGGAAAGAAAGAAAAAGAGAAAAGAGAGAGAAAATATATATATCGATCACCCCAGGATCCCGTGTGGTCTCAGATGCTTCTAAATCCAGGGCAGTGGAGTGTCTTAACCCTTGTATCACTTAACCCTTGTGTCTCCTGGGGCCTCCCCCAGGCAGGGATGCATTTTAACATTCACTGTGGGGCCCATGCAGTCAGTCACCGCCATTTTGGGGCAGCCTGTGGGTCAGTCACCACCATTTTGTAAGGACACAGGTCAGTTCCCGCCATTTTGGGGATCAACAAGCTGTGGGTCGCTCACTGCCATTTTGGGGCTCTCAGCAGGCTGTGAGTTGGTTCCCACTGTTTTGGGGCTGTCAGCAGATCATGGGTCAGTGGCCGCCATTTTGGGGATCTCAGCAAGCTGTGATTGAGTCATCACAATCTTGTGGCTCTCAACAGGCCTTGGGTAATTTCCTGCCGTTTTGGGGCTCTCAGCAGGCTGTAGGTGAGTCACTGCCATTTTGGGGCTCTCAGCAGTCTTTTCGGGTCAGTTCCCACCATTTTGGGGCAGGCCGTGGGTCAGTCACCGCCATTTTGTGGCTCTC
>VXBC01001440.1:57946-100778 GCA_013399945.1 Ploceus nigricollis | reverse complement strand
GCAGCCTGTGGGTCAGTCACCGCCATTTTGGGGCTCTCGGCAGGCTGTGGGTCAGTCACCGCCATTTTGGGGCAGGTCACAAATTAATCTGCCCTTTTGGGGCTGGCCATGCAGTCAGCCTCTGCCATTTTGGTGTGGACAAGAGGCTGACAGTGGCTCAGAGGTGCAGGGTGGAGCCATGTCTGCCTTTCGTACAGAGAGCTCAGCCTGTGCCCCTCTGCCCCGCTTCCCACCTGGCTTTTTGGAGCCAGTCAGCCATTCCTCTGGTTTCCTACACCCGCCCATGGCTCTAAGCAGTGACCAGGACCTGAGTGATGGTGCCTGTTTTTCTGTGATGCTGGTCCTAACCTAGGAGACAGAGGGAGAAAAAAGAGAGGAGAAAGAGGAAAAAAGGAAAGAGGATTGTCCTACAGTGGATAGTTGCTATTCCTGTAATTTAAAATGGAAGTCCAGTTAACACAGATATTCTGCTCAGCTTCTGCTCAAGATTCCAGCTTTGACCATAAATCAGTTCTTCTTTGTCCAGCACTGTTATCCCCACAAAAAAACCCTCCCCATCACTTCTTGGAGTAATCCTGTCTGTGAAGCCAGTGTTAATGTTATGACCTGCCCCCGAAGGTAAGGGTAACTCATGTTGTTAATAGATCCCTTGGGGTGGATTTGAGTGAAATGACTGGTGAATATAAATATAAATATGTGGGGTTTATTTTAGAACAATTTGGTTGCAGTGGGAAGGAGGTATGTAGCCATTTTGGTTATTATCTGTAGAAATATAGCAATATAAAAGCATAAGAATATAATCCAATGAAATATATAATGAAGAGAAAGAAAGGATAAGAGTAGAAAGATACCCCCACCCGTGGATGCAGCAATGACAATGACAAACCAAAAGTTGCTTGGTCAAAGTGATGGTCCCAGTTGTGAATCCATCAGGGGAGGGGAAAGTCCCTGAAACATAATGTTTGAGTAGTCTGCTGCCAAGTTTTGAAGAAAATCAAACTGCTGAATTGGTGCAGGTCCCTGGATAATCTCAGAAATCTGACAATTAGTAGGCGTGTACTAGTTTTTTGATGACGTGAGTCTCTGCTGCAGGATGTATAATATTTATGAAAGAACAGATCCACCAGAAAACTCCACTCCATGCTTAAAGTGGAATTTTCAAGACCCTCCCCAGTAACCCCAGCTCTAACCCAGATTTCCTAAGCCCTCATGCTGAGGTGAGAACAGGCTCACTCCACGAGGCCTCAGTGCTGGCTGCTCTGTATCTGTGACAGCAGCACCCTGATTTACAGCCTTTCTTTGGACGTATTTTGGTGCATCCAAAATCAGCTTCCTGCCTGAGTCGCTCTAGACAAGTAGAGAAATCAGTAGGTATTCTGGCAGTTTTCAGAATGGAAATAAGCTGTGTTTGTTCAGGTGGGAAAGGGATGGGCTAGAAGGTGCAGCAGAAGCAGGAGAAGGCCGAGGAGAGGCTGTCTCAGGTGGGGGGGAGCGAGGAGATAGGCAGGGAGCCAGGCAAGAGGGGAGCAGGGACAGAAAACATCTGGAGGGGAAGTGCTGACACATGCTCTTGTTTTATGTGTGTCACCTGGCTGTGAATGTTGCAATAAAAAATAGTCTCTTACAGTCGTGTCAATAAATAAATTTGAAATTGCAGGCTTTATTTCTCAACAAGTCGTACTCCATATATTTTCATGTATTAAGGATGTAAACATTTTTCTGATTATCATGAAGCTGTTTCTCCAATTCAGAGTGGTTTCCAAGCCATTCCAAGCAGTTTTCTGACCTCTGCTAGAACATTTAGCAAATGTATTCTACATCAGTACTTAGGCCAGCCAGACAAGATATTTACATCCTTCCCCAGCTCTGAGCTTTTACCACTGTCCAGAAAGAACACAGCAACTAAATCTTGTTGTGTGGAGGCAGAGCTATCCCAGCCAAGGTTTTGCCTCTTTGTTACTGCACAGACATCAGCCAGACAATTATTTAAAGCACTGTGAAGTGCTGTAATTCACATGTCTCTGTAAATAAATGAGTATCCTGGGGGAAAGGCTGTGGCAGCTAATGGGGAATGAGAAGCTTGGAAAGGACCTTCTAGTCAGTATATTTCTGACTTCAGCAGGACAAAGAACCTGCCTGAGAGGTAGATTTGCAGACTTTAAGAAAAAGGAGAGGAGATAATAGAAGTTGCAAATGAAGAACAGTTTGGTATACATTGAAAGGGGAGAAAACAGGTACAAGGTGCTCTGCATTTCTTTATATACATTATGATGTCAAGCTTAATAATTTATGTGTTTTAAAATGGTTCAGAATACAGTTCAAAACTTAAAATTAGAAGCAGTTCAGCAATGTTTGTTTTGTAGGCCAATAGCTGGTGTAAGCCCGTAGTCAAATGAGGATTTCAGCGAGAGATTTTGTTTATATTTTTTTTCCTTTTTTTTTTTTTTCAATAGCAGTACATTTGTGCAGAAAATAATCTAATTCCTAGGATCATAGGCTGGTGTGTATTGGAAGGGACCTTAGAGATGATTTAGTACCAAGTGTGTGCCCATGGGTGACAAGGAATTGGCAGATGTCAGTGAAGAGTCAGGAATTCTCCTTGCTATGGAGAGTTATGATGTAGCAGAGAGAGAAGACTTGGCTTCAGAACTACAGGTGTCATCAAGTGCAGTTCTTTACTAGATCTGCCAGAACTCAGGATTTGGAATAACCTGGAAAGTGAGTAAGAGACAGAATTCTTCTTTCCACTCTGGGGACCTGGCTTGATTGCTGGAGCTGCCTCCTCATGCTCTAGCCAAAGATAGCAGATGATTTTTAATGACCACACCTCTTTAGGATTGTTATTTTTTTGTCTCCTCCAATAAAGGATGGAAGAAATGTTGTTCTGTTTCCGAAAAATACAACGGGCATTGTAAGTGCTTCCAAAACTAACAATTCTTTAGAAGAATAACCGTGGTCTGGGTAATAGTAGACTCAAATTCTTTGTTAGTGTCATGTTTGCCTAACAGGACCATTATTAATTTAATTAGTATTTATTGTGCTGACCCAGTTATAAAATGTATACCGGCATCTTCTGGTTTTTAGCAAGTTCCAAGGAAAGGGAAGCAGTAAGTTCTGTCATGGAATCACAGAATGGTTTGTGTTGGGAGGGACCTTGAAGGATCATCCCATTCCACCCCCCTGCCATGGGCAGGGACACCTTCCACTAGACCAGGTTGCTCCAAGCCCTGTCCAAGCCAGCCTTGGACACTTCCAGGGAAAGTGTTTCTCCAGCTTATATTGTTGCATGACTAAAAGTTTGAGTGTGATGGGTTGAATTTACAGATTTACTGTATCAACTTCCCGCATTGAGTTTTCTTGCCTGGTTTCCAGCATTTGTTATGGAATTGTGCTGGCATTCCTAATTCTTGAGAGAGCCTGAATTCAGACTAGCACACAGGGTGTTAATTGAAAAATGAAAGCATTCTTGATTTTTCAAGTATTTTCTGTGTGAAAGAGTTTCTGCTTTAGAATGTGGTTAGAGGCTCCTTGGTGTCCTTGCAAGAGCAGCCTCCAAGCCAGGCAACTGGCTGATTTAGAGCCTATGGAATTACTGCTGTCCCCAAACTCCAGCCAGCACCAGGAAACCACAAGAATCGAACAAACAATAGGATTTGTTCGGTAAAAAAGACTTTTTCCCAACCCTGCAAGATGTCATTTGTCGTACATCAGGGATTTATGGGGAGGGAGGAGAATTCCACTTCTTTGAGCCCAGTCTCAAGGGAATGTATGAGCATGTCTTTGGTCCTGTGAAGAACTTCTGAACTGCTTCAGGGAAGGCACACACGGCTTAGGGACTGGTCAGGACAGCTCCCAGAACTGCTGAGGAAGTTGAGTGCAGCTCAGGTGTGACGTGACTTGATCTCTTTAGCTTCTGAAATGAATTTTGCTTGTCCTGTACTCATGCAGCACAGTGGTTAAGGGCTAGCCTTTCCCAGCGCTGCATACGTGATGCCTTTCCCTGTATACATTTCACAGCCTGCTGGAGGCTGTGTGACCCAGAACAGCTTGGAGCTTTCTAAAACTTCCAGGATATCCTGGAAAAGTTTTACATTACATGGCATTACTTGAATATTTCCCAGGCATTTTTCTGAAAACATTTTTGTCAGATAAAATAGCAGTAAACAGATACTTACTTTGTGCTAAGGAAAAGAAAATAGTTTTCCTAGAAGCAAATGTAGCTTGGAAACTCCTGTCCCATTTTGTACAGAATTAAAGGCAAGTGTTAATGGGACAAAATTGAACCAGATTTCTGATGAACTCTTGATAGTTTTATTACCACTCAAACCCCATGTATAGTAAATTCTCATTGGAACTGAACAGCCAAGAAAGATTTAAGCAGCTTTAGCGTTTGGCTTCAGTTTTATCTTTTTAAAACACAGAATTGCTCTTTCAGTTGTCTAAAATGACCAAAGAGGTTACAATTAGCAATAATAGGAGTGAGATGGTTCTGGAAAGAGTCAGCCTTACTGGAGCTTCTCCCATCATGAAAAGGTGGAATTGAAATCTTTAACACATTTCTCTTTTAAGAAACAAGAACTGCAGTTGCTTTCTGTGGTATCGAGTGCAGGTGAGCAGTCCTGGGATTCTGAGGTAGGTGGCTTTCATTTCTTCTTGGGTGACTCTTCCCTTACAGTCTTTGTGTAAATAATTAAGCTGGTAACTGTTTCACTGCCGTATCAGGCATTTAGCAGAGACTTGCCACAGTTAAATGGAGCAAAATCTGAAGATGTTGCAACCTGAAATACTTCAAAATAATGGTAAAATACTGGAAACAAAACTTGCGCAGTTGTAGAGGAAAAGTCATTGGCAAGACAAGCTCTTTGCCTTATAAAAAGCTTGAAAATTTAGAAGTACCAATAAAATCTTTAGAAAATGAAAAGAAAGAAGTAACAGATTGGCCTAGGAGTTTGGTGTGGAACCAGCAGCTCTTGGCTGTGTACAAATTCTTTCAAAGAAACATTTGGGAAAGTTCTTTGCAGCGTTTTTATTGTGTTTTTCTTCATCATTTTTGTTGCCAAAATGATTTAATGTGGGATGAATACTCGCTATGTCTTATTCTCTCAAAGTTCTTTGACACAAGCATCTCAAAAAAAGGCCACTTTTCTCTGTTAGACAGCTCAGGCTTGCTCTTTGGAGCAGAGGAGCAGCAGCTGTAATGTTCGATAATCCAGATGGATTTCGGAAGGCCTCAGGCCAAGGCTGTGCATCCTGGGACTCAGCAATCTGTTTATGGCTTTGCCATAGCAATCAGAGGTGGTCATCCTCTGGTTTGCAGTCGTGATTAGTGAGGGTGGAAAGAGAGATCCTGACTTTGAGACATCCCAGGAGTCACAGATTGTAGTAAAACCACTGAAATGTCAGTGGTTCAAGTGGTTAGTGATTCATATGGCACCAAACCCCGGAATAATTGGGAATTTCTGTTGAGCAATGGTGTATTTTTCTAAGAGTAGAAAAGTTGCATTAGTTGAGCAGATAACTGTCCATCTGGCCTAATATCCCACTTCTGGATACTTTAAAGCAAGGTGTTAATCTGCCTCTCCTCAATATCCTGTTAATTATCCAGCACTATAGCTGTGTTGGGCTTCGAGCAGAGGGGATTTCTTCCTGATCCCAGCTGGTGATCAGCTTATGCCTTGATGATATGGACTGATAGCCCCAATAATTCTTACATAAGCCAGCAGCAGTTTCAAATTTAATCCTTTTCATAATGGAAATTGCATTTATGTTTTGCAGGCATACCAGGCGAGGCAGAATCTTAAATATTCCAGCAGCCTTTGGAATTTTGCTGCCTAGTTTGTCTCAGTAGCCTCATTCAACCTCCTGTGAATTTGGTTAAACCACAGCTGCAGTTCTCTCTCATAGCAGTAGGAGCTGAATCTTTTCATCCATAATGGATAAAGTCCTATTATGTCTAACAAGATTGACCCCAATCCTCCCTCACAGGACAGGCAGTGCTCCATCTGTACGAATTTCAGTCACTAATATTCCTCTTCACTCTGAAAAGTCTCTGGTTTTGTGGATAGTCTGAGCAGCCACGAGGTCATGGTTTTGTTATTTGCTGGCCCTTTTCAAGGACACCCAAAAGTCCTGGTGGGCTTTTGCTGGTCTACAAAGACTCCAGGTGTTCTTTGTAGATGCCTCCCATTGGTCTGGGAGAAATATTGGTAGTTGGGATTAAATATTTTGGATTTCAAAGCTGGGATTTCTTTACAGAAGCAAGCTCTTGATCTCTCCTTCTAATTTAC
Source organism: Ploceus nigricollis (assembly GCA_013399945.1). Lineage (NCBI taxonomy): Eukaryota > Metazoa > Chordata > Aves > Passeriformes > Ploceidae > Ploceus > Ploceus nigricollis. The sequence continues at coordinate 94,491 of VXBC01001440.1, read as the reverse complement.
TAATGCTCTCACTTCCTTCTGGTTTTTGGATTGCTTCCAGTCTAGCCTGAACAGCAGCTGTGACCAAATGTGTTTCTTCATTAAGTTCATTTTGCAGATCATTTGTGCTCTATCCCTGTTTGACTGCTATAATGACATTTGGATCACAGTTGTCTGTTCTAGATTAATAGGCAGTGTGTCTATATAGGGAGTTTTTCTGTGGTGGCATGTAAATGGACAAACAGAACTTGATTCTGTCTCATTTTTGCTCTTGGCTGAAGCATCTGAGCAGTTCCATGTGTATATTTTAAAAGCCCAGTCAATGCCTTCCTTATCTCCCTGGGAATGTAGGGTTGGACAAGGCCCCGTGCCACTGGAATCTAGCACTGCCTTGACTTTGTAAGAGAAAAACAGGTTCAAAATGTGGCTTTGTAGCATTGGCAGCACCCACTTCAGTCTTGCCTTATGTCACCAAGATCAAAAGAGAGAGCTGTCAGTGACAACCATATCGTTCATGTCATTGAACTTCACAGGCAGCGTCCAGCTGCCTGAAGGGGATCAAAGATGGAGGAGAGAAATCTGGCTGTCTCCATCCTGGAAATTCATTGCAACTGAGCTGATGTGGCTGCAGTGTCCGTGAGCCAGCCACATGTCCTTAGGGGTAAGTATTCAGGGTTTTTTTTTTAATTAGTGCAGTAAAATGGGAATGTCCATATTGACAGTTACCATGTCTCTCCTGTGGACAAGAGTTTCTTGGGATGTCCTCATGAAATTCCCTGTAACTGTGCAGTAATCCCACTATGCCTGTGTCTGTGAACCTTCTATATCTGGTTCTGAGTTGGGTGTTTGTTTCTTGCTTGTAAATAGTTGCAAACAGGCCTGATTTTAATTGCTGGGAATGTTGGCAAACTCTGGTGACAGGCATTGGTTGGCTTTCTGACAGAAAACAGGTACCGTTTCTCACACCTAGTTTTTATTTTCTATACTTTGCTTTCCTGTATTGCAAACTCAACCCCAGGGAGCGTGATCCAGCCCATAGCAGGATTCCATCAGGGCCCAGGTCCTTGCTGTGTTCTTCTCTATTCCCGGTGCAGCCAGTGTTCAACAGGAGCTGGAAATCCCGTGTGAATTTGTACCACAGCTCTATGGAGATGTCTCTAACTCAAAATGGGGCCCACCATTGTTTGTACGTAGTTCTTCAGTCCCCTGCCTTCCCATCTATCTTTTCAAGCAAGACCCACGTGGGAGGCTTTTAATTTTCCATGTCAGACCCAGAGATGGGATCAAATGTCAGTTGTTTGCCTTTTTCAGCGTGTGTTGCATTCATAGACCATGAGAAGTCTGTGTTCCACCAGGGCCATGAGAACCATTGCCAGGTTTGGACTTGATGGACCAATTCTCATTTTCACTGCTATTATCAGAGTGAAAAACAATCCTTTTAGATGCCAAACCTGGCCCTCCCTCGGATTGCTACTAGGGTTGGCAAACTTTCCATGAATCTCATGTTCTGACTTAATTCCAACATTCCCCAGCGCCTCAGTTATTTCTTAGAAAAATATGTTCCGTTTGAAATTAAACACTGGCCATGGTAGTGTGCATTTGTGTAGCGGGGATCACCCCAAAATCTCCCAGTGGATATGTTCCTGTCTGCATGTCCAGCATGGAGTCCTCATGGGATGATGGAACCCAGCAGGAAAGCGAGACAGTGCAGTGCTTTGGAAGAAGAAGTAGGAATCTTATGGAAAAGCAGAGTGGAGAGGCCAGGGGTGACCTCTCCTTCCCCTCTCTGTATGATAAGTGCAAGATGATTTTTGGCAATTAAATGTGATGAGAACCAGTGTCATCTCACCCCAGCTCAGCCATCTCCCCCACTTTTCCGTAGGGTGTACAGCTGGTTTAAGCACTGCTTAAAATCAAAATCCTCGAGTTTCATTAACCTCCACCAAGTTCAGTCAACTGCAAGTTCAAGGTTTGTTGGGAGTGTGACCTTTAGAGAGTAAAGAAATAAAACATTCACTTAATAGTAGGTACTACTAGGCTGGTCTTTATTTCTTCCTCTTGATTTCTCTTGGGTATACAAGAAAAATGCCTCTTATTTTGTAAGTAAGTAAATTCTTTGTCAGATTTCAACTATCAAAAATACACTTCTTTCATGCAAATTACTTTTATATTTAGGGTGATTGATGCATCCGTTTATCCTGAGACTGACACCAGCCTGAGGTAAAACATGAAAAGGTTTGTAGCAAATGATTCCTTTCTTCTCAGAATGACGCTCATCACTTAAACACTCCTGCTCTCAGCTGTACCATTTGCAAGGCCTGGCAGGATACAAAGAAAAAGTACTGCTTGCTTTATGTGGAAACTTTGCTACTCTGGGGATCAGCTCGAGTAAAGCTGGAAAATGCGATCATTATATTTTCCTAGCCCAGTGCAAACTAGGCCAGCCCAGGTGGCACCACGAGCTGTGCACAGTGCCCAGTAGCACGCGGTGCCAAATTGTGTGGGGCTGCATCTGGCTGCTGGAAGTGCGAGGAGATTCAGGGCAGAGCGAATTCCTGCTCCATTGGTGTGCCCGTGGTCTGGCCAAACACACCGGTGCCTTTTGTGCGGGATCGGTGATGGAGCTGGAACAGAGCTGTGAGCTGGGGCGGACCTTTAACAGTGCCTAACAGTCACACATTATAAAAGGGAAATGGAGTTTAAGTGTAATTAATACAAATACCTTGTTTCTCTGCTGCATTAAAAATTGAGCACCATACCAATTAATAGCTTTCATAAAGCCCTGGAGCGATTTTGGGAGACTCCTCATGTTCTTTACACAGGAAAAGGTCCCAGCAAAGGTGGGACCAACATCTCTTCTCCTGACACCCCAAGCCTTTGGGGTTTTTGCCACGCTTGAGAGAGATTTTATTTAGAGTGCAGGTTTGTTATCAAAATTATTGCAAACATGGAAGCTGTCTGCAGTCCTGCTTTTCTCAGGCATTTTTCCCATTGGTCCTAGAGAAGCAGGAGCTGGGATGGCAGATCAGACATGGACAAAGCGTTGTCTACCCCTCAAGAGTGGGTTCTCAGACCCAACACCTCCTCATGGCTTTAGGAAATTTGCAAAGGCGAAACACCGCCGTCACACATCCTGTGTGGTGAACTTGGTAAAGTTTACAACCTCATCCTCCCTAAAAATGGCTTTCCCTCAGTTTAGATAATATTTCCTCATGGATTCTCATTTGAGAAGGCTTTTAGCATAAAGAGAAATGGATAATCTTTTCTGTGTCATTGCTGGGGCAAATCTAGTAGCAAACTAGATCCTTAGGATAAGTTTTGTGGGGTGGTATTCAAACCTGCACAATCTAATCAGTTCTTTGATGTGTCAAGGTTTTATAATTTCTACAGAGCCTTTTTAAATCCCATGAACAACATCTTGCTTTCATTCCTCCTAGACTAGATAGGTCTGTTGAAAAGGTCCTGTTGTGAATAAGGATAAACTCACAGAATGACTAGGTTGGAAGAGACCTTCAAGATCATTGAGTCCAACCCAGCTCTAAATGAGTTGATCTGTTGGAACTTCTGTACTTAACAGGCAATTTCCATTGATTTTGGCATTTCAGGGCAACAGACTATGGCAGAATTAGACAAATTAGACCAGAGTTTGACAAAAATACTGATATTTGTCAGTTTAAGGAACACATTTTCAGATTTTTAGCACCATTGCTACATTTTGCTATTGATAAGAAGCCTGTTTCAATCAAAAGTCGTTTAAAAATAGCCCTACTAGATAAAGCAGGAACATCTAATGTCAGGTGAGTGAGGGCAGAGTTTGTATCCCATTATATTTACATATGATGGACACACTTAAAATCATGTTGATTGAAACTGGCTTTGGACCTGTTCCCTGCTCTTCGGCTGCCTGAGCAGCATGGTGTGAATTGAAATACTTGGGGTTCCACCTTAGGCAGAACAGAGCTGTGCTGCCTGGAGATGAAAACATACCCAGGAGACACAAGGTTTTAGGTGACTTCATGAAAAAATAGACAGGTTAGGTCTTCAGGTTGTTTTGTAAATGCGTTTGTCCCTCTGCACCCTCCCCAGCAATGGAGGACACTGGAACATTCCTTTAGCTATTACATGAGGCAGGATCTCCTTTCCAAAGTGTTGGAATGTGAAGTTGATCCAGACATCTGATGGCTGGGAAAAAAGCAGGGCGCTGTGCAATTTTTATTTAAATCACAATGCTCTGGGTCTGTGGCCTCCAAACCATTTGTACTCCTTGCAATGAGCAGATAACTTGTAATTAATGAAAGACATTAATGCAAATTCCAGTAAAATGAACACATATAAAACTCTTGGGAAACACTGAAATAAAAACCCTGTCCCTTGGGCTCTTGGAGCGTGTCAGCCATCAAGGGATTGATATGATATAATATAATATGTTGACACAGTGAAACCTAGTTATTAAAAGAGGATTAAAGAGTCTCTGCTTGAAGACTGAAACATTCTGCTTTGCTTTTTTTCGGTCAACAGATAGTTCCAAGATTTCAGGGTTAATTCTAAATGTCATGTTTTGCCACTATTCATTGATGGTTGCAAATAGCTAAGTTGAAAAAAATAGAAAAAGAGAACAAAAGAGGTTTCAGATATCCCAGTACACTCCAGGAAGGCCTGCCAAATCTCCAGAAAGCTGAACTTAGTAACTGAAGCTATTAAAATCAAAACTCTTTATAGAACTTTCATTTTATTGCACTTTTGTCCTAAGGTATTGAATAGAAAACGTTGCACATAGGATGTTGTGCACTTCCCAGGCTTTATCTGCAAGGTCACTGTTGGTGTGAATACAGCAGTTTCACAGCAGATCCCACTGTCATGGAGCAGCAGTGCTTCCCACTGGAACATTCACCAGGCACTCAGGAAGGGGTAGGGAGTAAGTCTGGGTGATCGTGTGTTCTCCCCTCCCCACATCAGGAAAACTCTGGGCTCTCACACTGATGTTCCTCACAGCACAGAATTTGGGGCAAGGTAATAAATACAAGGGCTGCAGATCGAGTGTGCCATGCATTTTTAATAGTGGTGAAGCAAAGGGAATGAAACAGTTTTGGAAAACATTGCTCTTGCTCTGTTGGTGCTTCTAGTAACGCCTTCCTTTTGTGGGAGAGGGGTGTGGGACAGGAGAGGATACTGTACCTCTGTAGGTACAGTAAGTTTTGCCCCTTAGCAATTCTCTCTGCAAGTTAAAGGTAAAGCAGTAGGAATTATTCTGTAACAAATCCCAAAACAGCAGTGTAGGAATGAAATGATAACCAAGAGGGAGATGGTGAGTGAACAGAGCATTGGGCAGACACTCCCTATTGGATTCTCTCCTCTGTCCTGGTGCATCAGGATTTTGCAGTGAACTGTTTGAAGGGAGGCAAAAGTGGTTTCCCAGGAGCGGACCTTTCTCCCCTCTAACACTGGGATGATATTTGTTTGATATTTCATATTGCAGTGGACACAGTTGGAAATGTAAATGTGTAAAGTTTTACTGTCTCATCATCCATAAGAGACACACCCCAGTCCCCCTCCCTTCCCAAAAAAAGCCTCTGCACATGTCGCACCGTATCTCCCCTATCCCTCTGTGGGCAGAACCAGGGCTGGAAGTGGTGTTACTTGGTAGTTTGGAGAACCAGTTGCTCAGAGAGATGTTGTGTCTTTCTGTTACTGCTCAGAAGTGCTCAAGGCATGGGGTTTTCAATGAATAACTTTCCTGTGTTAGTGTAAAAAACTAAAAAACAAATTTAAATCACAACCTTCTGACACTTGCCATTATTCGAAGTAAAGAAACTTCCTTCTTTAACTTAATTCTCCTTATCCTGTGCCCATTGTCTTTGACTTATTCATCAGGAAAAGTTTCCCTAATCAGCTTTGCTTTACCTTAAAATTTGTTTGGAAAATTTGTTTCAATTTACAGGGGTTCTCTGCTACCTGGTGAAGTTCTTGTCTGGGCAACCCCTCCTCTGAAGGAAACTCCAGAAAAACAGGTGGGTGTGACACTGTTGCTTTGGATGGCCTTGGAACAACCTAGTCTAGTGGGAGGTGTCCCTGCCCATGGCATGGATGAACTTTTAGGTCCCTTCCAACCCAAGCCATTCCAGGACTCTGTGATTATTTTTGAATATTCCCTGTCCATTGCCCACCACCTTTCTTATATGCTTTGAAACACCATTGGTGTGTAACAAGCTCCACACTGGGTGACATCTCCAGTCTTCAATTCAGAACACCCCTAAGGTGCAAAAGATCCAGAGGAGACCACGAGTGTCCTGGGGCACCTCTAGATATCCTTATCTGAAGGGCGGGCGGTCAATGGGCCGTTTGTCCGCTGGGAGTGCAGGGAGGGAGCGGGAAGCTGAGGAGTTCTGATGGAAATGTCAGGTTGTTTTGAAGCGCTGCGTGTGCAGTATGTAGGTCAGGGCTGGAGGGATAGACTGGCTCTGCAGAGGTGCTGAGAATGATTAATTTCCCTGGGCAGAATTCTCCAGGTTTTTTTCACTGTGTGCTCAAGTCAAGGTGCAATTTCTCATGGACAGTGGGCTCAGGTTTTGGACCATCTGCCTAAAGGGGAAATTTATCCTGGCAGCTGCTGAAAGGGAAACTCTTGTGCATTGGTATCAGCCTGTGCATTAAAAAAACCTCAATTTTTTTGCTGCATATTGGGAAGCTTTTCAAGGATGGTTTGTTTATGTTTATGTTGCTGCTGTGTTCTCTGCCCATTTGCATCAGTGAGAGGTGATATTTGGGTGCTTTCCAGCAGCCGCCAGGCACCATGGAAGGTGTGGACCAGGCTCCTTTCACTGCCTGAGCAGCAGTACCTAATTTCCTGTGGAAAACTGTGCCCTTTCAGTCCTTAGCCCTTTTTGTCTGATGCCCAGCTCCAGTCTGTATTGCCAAACCAGAGATGCTAATGGGCTAGTATTGTTTTAAACACAATAAAATCCAGCCTCATGGAATACTTAGGGATGACTTAAAATCTCACTATCTCTTCCTTTGTAAGAGCACAAGCCTTGTTGTTCTTCCCCTTTATTCTCAAGCAGCCTGAACTTCTCTCTGCAGCAAAACATATAAAAATTGGCTGATAAGTAGTTTTAAATGTCAGTAGAAAAAAGTCTGGAAAAATTGCTTAACGTTTGAAAATACTAACTTGAGATATTCTAAACTATTACCTTTAAGCAGCATTTTATTGTTTATTTTTTGCTGCTTTGGTGTTCACGTATGCAGGAATGGATTTTTCAGACGGCTTCCGTGATTGTTGCACAGCCCATCTTCTCGTGCTTTACAGATGAATAGCGGTCCTGAAATTGTCCAAAGGAACGTGTCTCCAGGGCTTGGGTTTTATTGGCATTGCAGGATGCCTGGGCACAAGCCCTGCCTTGCCTCCTACTCTTTATATTCACACACTCCAGAGTCCCTGAGAGATGAGAAGCAGGTGGAGGGATTGGGCATAGGGAAGACATGGGATGTGTTCTGTGCTGCAAGGATGGTTTAAGGATGGGTTTGCTCAATAATTATCTCAGCCATGTTTTCTGACACAGCTTGGCAAATTCCTCCAACACTTCTGGTATAGGTGCACTTGTGACTTGTACATATCCTCGGAGTAGAGCTTCATCATGTGATGAAAGAGAGGTTTGCAAACGGTGCTGTTTACTGAATAAAATGTGTTTTCCTGGAATCCCGATGGATTGATTTCTTGCCTCTGCAGTTTTTTTCTGGCAGCTGCCCCATAATGGAGTTGTGCCTTCTGGGTCAGAGATGAAAGGAGCTGGCTGTAACCCTGTGCAACTGAAACTCTTTTTCCGAAGGTATGGTAAAATTTTAGCTGTTGAAATGCAGCTCTGCCTGCTCAGTGAAGCCTATGAATTCATATTTTTGTAGCAAAGAGAATGTTTGGATTCTTTGTTGCTGGACACCTTTGGTTGCTGCTGGATTTTTGGGACGTCTAAGTCAAAAATACTTTCTTTTCATTTTGACCTCTTTTTCATGAATAATGGAAAAACCCCCATGATCTGGGATTCTGTTTGTGCATAAGTGTATGATTTCCAAAGAATTTCTTCCAATCCAGTAGAATCCTGTTATATGGGGAAAAAAACAACTGTTAAGGATACTTACAGAGGTTTTGCACTGAGGACTGCCAGTTGTTCTCAGACCTACCTTTAGAAGATTGTCACTCTGCTGACAGCTCTTGGGGTCAAGTTCATAAGTATTTTCAATATTTATGGTGCAAAATAGCATCCCAGTGTTAAGATAAATTAGTCCATCCTGAAGCAGAGCTTGGAAGTAAAATGACAGGAAAAAATTCTGGGAAGGAGATGAGTTTTGTGTGTTTCTTGTCACCGCTCAGATGACACCCAAATCTGAAGGCTTTCTGATTTTCAAGCAGAATTTTCAATTCTGCAATACCCTTTTAAAATTCCAGATTTCAACTGAAACTCAAACTATTAAACCAGTATGAAAGAATCTGTGCTGGAGAGATTTCCAGCCAGCTTGAAACACAATCAGTACTGGAATTTTCCTTTGAAAAATCTGATCTTGCAAAACTGCTCTGTGTGTTTCCAGGCCATTACAGCCTGGACAATCTAAGATGAGCAACTGAACTCCACGGATTTCTTGCAGCTAAATCTGACTTGCAGGGACTTGCACCACAGGCAAACCTCCCATGTTAGAGGCTTGTAGAGACAAAAAACACGGCTCTCAAAGTTGTTTAAAAGCACTTCATCTGGTTTTAAATATTTTGGTTTTTTCAGTTAGAAACGTCCATTTTTTTTCCTATTTTTGGATGGAGGCATTTTGTTGGTTTTAGTAGTATTTGTACACTACAGATCTTATAAATTAAGATTTTTTTTTTTTGGTAGAAACCACAAAATATTTTATTAATTTTAGAGATTTCAGAATTTCTGGAACTATATTCAGAAATATAAAACTGGTCCATTTTTCCTGGATTTGAGTCTCCTCCTACCAAACTATAAGGGAAAAAACTCTCACAGGAAGTACAGACCTGTCCATTTTCCAGGGGACTGAGTGTGGATGTGTAATCACTTGGATTGCATCAGGGTCTGAGTGCACATTATCAGGGAGGAATTCCTTTTTCTCAGAGGCGACTGACATTGCCAAAAAGTGTCCATTTTCCCCCCATTTTTAGGAGATTTTGAGAGGCAACATTGTGGTAATCCTTTTTGATCTGCTGTTTTTGTTGACAGAGGTAAAACTGGTCATGGATCTCACAATTGGAGAGAGGAAATTCCTCCAGGAATAGGATATGGTGTGTTGGCTACTTCCTTATGGAATTATCAGGAGAAGCAGAAGGAGGGCTCTTCTTCTAGTGTGTTAGGTGGTTTGTTGGGTGGGTTTTTTTGGTTTGGTTGCTTGGAGTTTTAATTCATCCAGGTTTTTCCTTCCTCTCCTTCCATGACAACACACTGGAGTTTCTGGGAAGGGGTGGCAATGTGGAGGTATGGCTAGCCTGAGGAAAATTGGTTCAATTTGTGAGCTTCTCCAGTCTCCCTTAGTCCATCTGTACAGTGAAGCATTTTATGATTACATTTACCAGTCTTTTGGGTTTTGAGGGGAACATTCAGAATATCCTCTGAATGAACACCATGACTTGGAATGTCCCACTTTTAGGGAGGTGAGTGGTTCTGCAGGTGTGCTAGCATTTTCTTTTGTATGCCAGCAGCCATAACAGCGAATCAAACCAATTTCTATTTGATTCTTCTCTTGCTTTGAGATCAGAAGACATTCCCTGAAATGTCCCTTGAGGAGCTGCATCCAGACAAACCAAGGAGCTTTGGCACCAAGGGTTTGTGTAGTGCTGCTGCTTGGGGAATCCCTGCAAAATCTCACCTGGCAGGGCAGGTCCTGTTCTGAGCATCTTGCTTGCTTGAGTCTTTCTGAAGTTCATAGTCACAGGAACAAGGAGAAATTGCAGTTTATTATGCCCACATACATCTAAGAAATGACTGATGTAATAGTGTCTAATTTTTATGCTAATTTTTCGAAAAATATATCAGAACTTTGAGAGTTCAATTCTTGACTCTAAATTTGATTAACCATTTTTCTCACTCCTTGCCACAAAGGAATTTAGAGAACCCTGATTATTTCATCTGAACTGGCGTGTTGTAAATTAAGTCTGCTTTCTACAGGGAATCCACACCCTAAGTTCCCCCTGTGTGAAAAACATTTTTCTTAGGAAATAAAGCATGTTTTTTTAATTCTTGTCCTCTTCAGTGAGGGGCCAGACAGTCATCAAAGCTGCAGTGAAGGTGTGTGAGCACCCTGAGCTACCCCAAAGGCAGGGCATGGCAATTGAAGAAGTGATAGGTTCAGAAATGTGCTGCTGAACATGGGAAACCCTGCAAATACTGCAATTATTGTGTCCAACAGATACAAAGTGTTTATTTTGCATTTTTTACTTTAAAAGAAAAAAAAATGAGCATCAAAGAAATCTCAATCTGAACTATGCATCTCATAGTCCTCAAAAGAGTAACCACTTGAGTTTAGCCAGAGAAAAATTAATATTTCCTGCTAAGGATTGTATTCTTGAGATACTCATCAGTGCACGCAAGAACATTACATCGCTGTCCTCTGGGAATATCCATTTCCATCTTTTTCCATCCCATTCAGTAAAACACTCTGTGAGAATGAAACGATTCCCTGAATGAATTCTCATTTTCTTTGACCTCTTCCCTGCTGAGGAACCCTATAAACACAGAACAGAATTAAGTAGCACAGGGGAAACGAAGATATACTTTTATATTAAAAATATTATTAAAGCATCTGGAGATGTTTATTCCCAGTCTGGAGAGTGGTGCTGGTTTTTGGATGAACCATGTCCCTGGTTTCCATAGGTGTGGCATATATATGATTATCCTTGTTGGTTAGAATCTTCATTTTGGCAGGAAAATCTATCCAGAGCCTGTTGAAAGGAAATGGGGCATGGTCAGGAACAATCGTTCTCCATACAGCTTGCAATGCACTGTTCCTTCCAGTAGACCACGATGCTCCAAGTCAGAAATAAAGAGCTTAAAGCATGGCTTTGCTTGGATTTTGGGACTTGGGGAGCTTCTCCATAATCAACATGAAACTAGTGGCATTGCTGTTGCATTTCACTCATGTTCTGCCTTGCTGGCTCCAAAATGTCACTTTATAAAGAGCAGATGCTATTGCTGTTAATAAAGGATGCCCCTTTTCACCGTGTTTAGCATTCAGGATGGTCCTGTGGCTGGAGTCAGATAATGGCTTTGTTGTTGTTTTAAAGTCTGTAAACCCTGGCCTTTAACCAAAGCTTAGAGCTCAAGAATGTTTCTGTACTGAATGAAGAGGGGAGTGAGTCAGGCTCTCTGTGTCCTTTTGTAAGTATTACTGGAATATGATTGTTAAGTTGTTCCTGTTGACATCTGAATGTAGATAGGATGGGAATGTGGGAGGTCTGATGTTGAGTGGGACCCTGCCTGTGCCAGGACTGCAGGAAGAACCTGTTTTCTCCTCTGCCATTTTCAAAGCACCATGTTCCACATGCAAAGATAACTGTTATTTACAGGGATTCAAAGAGAAACTGCTAAGGCCCATCCCCTCTGCAGTGCTCTGGGTTGTGCTGCAGAGATGCAGCAAAGCCCAGAACCTGTTTGAATGATGTGTGGCCAGTTTCAGCTTATCTTCAATCCAGTTTACAGACACTCCACAAGAAAATATATTCATGTTGGGCTGGACATTCTAACTGCTCCATGGAAAAGGTAATTCTAAGGCTTATGGCAGATTTTAAGCTATTTTATATTTTTTGCAGATATTTTATCAAGCCACAATTTAGGAATTGACTCTGGATTAAATTTATTCAGTGAGAAATCATGCTGGAAATCACTGGTGAGCAAGATTTCTAACAACTCCTGGTTTTGACAACCTTGGAAGCATAAGAGGAGTAGCCTTCCTGGTTTCCTGTATTCCTTCAGTCTTCAAAGGGGCTTTTTGTCATTTTGGTTTGGCTTTTCAGGAGAATATGAACTCCAGTTCTTAATTCATTTGAACTTTGTGTACATCCTCAGAGTCTGTTCTGTTGTTGGAGAAAACTTGGAGGACTGTGATGCATATGACGTCTCTTTTATCCCTCCTTTTAAGCTGATACAGGAACAATGCTGAATAATGCTAAATTCAGAGTTTATGTGGCAGGCTCCAAAGGTCTCTCTGAACCTGCATTATTTCTAGAACAAGATGTTCTCTGGGGGTCACGTGTGTGGTGGTAGGTGTGAGCAAAGGCTGGGGCACAGCACCAGTACAAAAAAGAAGGCAGAGTCTATCCCAGAAACATGAGAGCAGCTGCCTGTGGAAGCTGTCCTGGCCCAGGACAAGCGGATAAGCATGGAGAGCCTAAGAAAATGAGGTATTGTTTCCTTAGGAAGGTTTGTTTAACTAATGGACCTAATTTGCCAATGGTTATCTTGCAATTAGAATTTACAATCCCTTGCCTGGTTGCTTCAAGATGTACTTTTTTTTTTCCTTCAAGGACTCTTAAATCCCAGGAGAATCCATCTGTTCTGGCTTCTCTAGAGATAGTGATGGGTGGCTGCTGTGATCCTGTAATTAGATGTGGCTCCTTGATTAACTGGGATTCTTGTGTCCACCTGGTGACACCTTTGAATGGGAGCAGAGAAGTGCATCCCATAAGTGAAAGAACTGCATCTGTCGAAATGCTGAAATGAAATTCAGGGCTTGTTTTATTTATATATTACTTAGATTTTATACTTGTAGTTATCTAAGCTCTTTAGTGTATAATCTTGGGAAGTTACCACAGGTTAAGGTCATGGTTTAGTGTGAGTACAAGTACAGTGATTTATGTGCATCCAGTGAAATTATTTTACCTCATGAAGGATAAAATTCCCAAAATTCAGTACTGATCTAATACTACTCTTATCAAAGTTGCCACAGGTTCAGAGACTGTTCTTGTAAACCTGTGTGTCCTTGTGTATTATTTCTTCCTTATGTCTTTTGCTAAAAGGTTCTGGCCATTTGGTTAAGTGCATGGGCCTGCTGTTGTGTAAAACAGCAGCCTGGCTTTATTTAGCAGACCAAGCTGCTGTTGGAAGTGAAAGGAAAAATAATATTTTAAATCCTGGCCAATTATAAATGAGAGCTGGATGTAACAGCTTGTCTCTGGGTGGACAGGCCAAGTCTCAGACCCCTCAGTTCCCGTGGCTCAATCTATAGATTGATCTGAATGTGTGCTCTTGGATTTCAGGTCTGGACCTGAGTCAACTGAACTTGTCCAGTGTTTGGTGATCAGTAAATTTGACTTAGAGTCATGACAAAAAGTGCTGGAAAACTTGGAGCTGGCTCTGAATTGCCATTCAAGCAATATGTGTAAAAAAAAGGCTGCCAGGCATTCACACTTGACATAGCATCACTTCTTTTGCTTTGCTGAAGGAATGGATTCCAGGGTAGTACCAGATTATCTGTGCTAATGCCAGTGACCAATTTGCAGTATAAAGAAAGAAAAATAAGACTCCAGCCTTACTTCATTGTGATGGGGCTGGTGACAAAGGAGTTAGTTGGTGACTTTCTTTTCTGCTGCAGATGCCACTTAGGATTGAGTTTGGGAAAGGATGAAATTCTGAACTGCTGGCTGAATCCTCTGCACAGGGAAGCTGGGTTTGGAGATGAAACACTGAGTTTGTACTCCTCCCTCTCACTAATCATTAAATACACACGAGGAGCTGTGACAGATGGGCCACCTTCCACATTTTCAGAGCATATTTCAGAATTAATTGTGCTGACAACATTTTAGAAAGAGCAGCTCCAGACTCTTTTCTCTTTGGCAGCAGTGGCTTCTGGCTGCTGTCAGGCAGATGAACATGTTTTTCTGGGTTTATTATTTTGGGTTTGGCTCACATGCTCACGGTACTGATGATTAGAGGTATGGAGCATTACCTGTGTTCATTAACCAGGCTGCAAGTACATGCAGCCATCAACAGCTTTTTACCTGAGTGCCTGTGGATCTGGGAGGGGGAATAGCTCTGGGAGTAGATAAGGAGAGGTGGGAGGGAAGCCTAGAACAGGATCCACGCTGTGTTGTTGTTTGTGGCCAACAGAGATGGCTGTCAGGGATCCAGAGGGCTGAGGTCTGGTCTGCAGAGAATTCCAGCGAGGTTTAGTCTAGACTAAACATTTTTGGATGCACTGAGTCTGTCACTCTTGTTCAGATTCCTCTGCCATGGACTAATTAGAGCTGATGATCGCCTGCCATGAGAATTGCAAATTCCTTTTCCAAGGTGCTTTTTTCTGTTCTTTTCCTCTCTTAAAAAGCAGTTTACAGGTTTTGGCAAGAGGTTGTTTTTGGCTCTAAAATGACAAAAAATGCTTCCAGCATAGATTTAGGCATAACTGTTAATATTCTCCAGATTCCTTCATTGAAAAACCATGCCAGTTACAAACAAACAAAAATCCACCCCTCTCTCCAATTTGGTTAGCCAAATATACTTTCTGTTCTTTTATTTTCAGCCCATAAAAGCTCTTTCCTTCAAGTCTTGAAATGCAGAATGCATTCTTTCATTCTGCTTTTGACAGACATCCATTATATGTTTCTCCCACAAAATTTGCATGCTGTGGTGGGATTTCCAAAGCATTCCCCCTCAGCCTCATATTTCTGTGCTTGGAGTCAGCAGGATCAGTGTTGGACTGACTCTGGACACCCTGGAAATCTGCTTCTTGCTCGGACACTTGGTTTTTTGTTCGTTCATTTCTTAAAAAACATTTTACCTGGATAGACCTTGAATACCTTTACTTCGTTCTCAGTTTTCAACGTATATTACTTGTCAGTGCAAACAAAAAGAAGATGATATGTAGTGTACTAAGATGGATGTTAGGAACTGTTGAAAATTTTCTTTAATTTTTAGAAGGAGTTTTGAATCATCTTCTCACCCCATCTTCAGCTTTGTCAGTTACAGGAAGAAACCTTAAGGGCAGATATTTTAATGGTGGCCAATCAACCAAAGGCTTTTTTGAGAAGAGATATCAAAAGCCAGTCGCTGTGAAAATTAAGGTTTGAGGTTTTCTTATGAGGTTTTTTTTTGTGTTCCCATAATGCTAAGTCAGAAACAAGGAGATCTTGTAAAAGCTGTGCAGTTGTTAATAATGCAATTTAATTAATGTGCATTTTCAAATTATTTTAAAATCAAAGCCAGAAGTAGCTGCAAGAAATCTGCAGAATGGGTGAGAAGGTGAAAAACACAAACTTTACAGAGGAAGATGACTTATCTGCTGCCTTAAGAAACAGTGTTTATAAACATAAGGTAGAGACTGGGATTGGGATCAGAATAAGGGTCTGACTAGGATGAGATGAAAAGTTGCTGCTTCTCAAAAATCCACCTGAAGCTAGTCAAGATTTGAGGACTTGGATTTAAAAGATCTAATAATCACCCTTGCCTGCATTACTGTAATAATCAGATAATTATTATCTTCTCTTTGTGTGGTGGAGTTAATTTCAGTATTATTCTGAAAGTCCTAGCTCAGCTGTCTGGCTGGATGGGAGGAAATGCAGACTTCCAGAAAAACTCTCCTCACTTACTCATGGTTTTTCAATGGTAAAGGCTGTTTTGTGATGACTCAGGCAGTTCTGGCTCCCATTTTGTGGGATAAAACTCCTGACATACTGTATTCCTCCTGTCGCAGTAGCAGCCCCTAGAAATCCTGGGATCCTCCAAGTTTATTCCAGCTCTCCTGAGATTTCTGAGGGGTCTTGGGAACAACTGAAGCAGATTTCTCTTTGCAGGGAAATCTTCTCCTGGAGAGCCTGCCCTCTGTGCCCTCTCATTCCTTGGAAAGGCTTCTGAGGAAGTGACAGCTGACTGACCCTAACAGGATCACAGGAACTGGGCTCCTTGGTGTTCCTCCTATAGCTGAGGGAAACTGTTGAATGTGAGTACACACAAAGAAGAAGTGAGATGCAACAAGGAATGGTGATTCCAGTTTGAGACTGTCACCTGTCAGTCCAGGTGAAAGTCAAGGTAAAAAGTTTTGGTAACTGATTTTGGTTTTTTAAGAGTCCAAGGCTGATCTTTAAATAAAGCATTTGCACTCACTTGTAGGAGCTTAAGCCAGTTGTGTGCCCTCTAATTACATCAGCCCAGGAATGGAGATATTGGGAACAGCACCAAATACTACAGGAGCTGCCAAGAGTGATTTATTCCAAGCACCCATGCAGAATCTTAGCCTGTGCTGAAGTCACAATGTATTTCAGCAGTAATTCTTGGGCTCTCTGCTGTGGTGCTGGTTCAGTCATGGCCTTGTAACAGGCTAAGTGGAAAATGCTGGAGAAATGCCATGTTAAAATGCATAATGCCAGAACTGGAAATACTGGGTTCTTATGTTACTGTAAAAATGAGGCTGTAACAGACCTAAGACAAGAACCCAAATAACTTCTTCTCAAATCATAGAAACAATAAGAGAAATAATATTAAATAGCATCAGTCCATTAAGCAATGATTTTGCCTTGATTTGCACCAGCTTAGTCTCATAGCACATTTCTTACCCTAAGGCAAGCTGTTCCTGGGAGATGTGCAAAGCATTTTTCCCTTAAAGAAACCTGGGATTTAAAAAAAAGAAAAAAGAAGTAATAAAATGTAGAAGAGGCCTTGTCACATGGTTTGAATTTACCTGGCCCACAGCCAGCAGCCATAGGTTTGATTTGTATCCCAGCAGGTTGCTGCAGATCATAGCATTTCTGTTAAAGCGTGCTCAAATTTGTTAAAAGGCAGCATACACACGCAGTGTGTGATCAGTTATCAATTTTAATAGTATTTCCCTACAAAAGTCAGCAGGAAAACTGCTGTTTGCAGTTTGCATGTCCCTGTGGCCTGCTTTGCTCTTTCTTATAATACATTTTTTCTTTTTACTGTACTTAAACCCATTACCTAGTCTAAATTCTTCCCGAATCGCTAACGAGGACATTTTGCATCATAATAAAAGGTGAAATGCATTGTAGCAGAATTAATCCACTGATTAGAAAAAGGGTTTAAAAATCAATCAATATAACTATTTTAAATAAGTCCCTAAAGGACAAAGGCTATTTCTTGGCTCAGGTGAGCAATCTTACAAACCTATAGCAAGTTTCATCTCTTACCTCAGAATAAGAGTGAGTAATCTCTGTTTTTTCTTTAAACGCTCAGCACACTATTTGTTTATTATCATTTCTTAATTTATCTCTGTCGTTAGTGTTAGAAATCCTTCACAGTTTTGCCCTTCATAGAGGGAGGATTACACCTGCTAAAAGCCAGCAGTGGTATGAAATAAGAGTACCAGACAGCCTTGAGCCTCTTGGGAAAAGGAATTCCAGTAAGGAGCACTACATCTCAGAGTATCATAAAGCCTTCCTTTAAACTGCTGCAACTGATGGAGATTTTGGTGCTGTCTCAGGTGATCAGCTCCCCACAGGCTCTTCTTCAGCCTTCCTGCCTGTGCCTTGATTAAATTGATGGATTCTGAAGGGAAGCCTCAGAAAGCCACCATTTTAGCTATATTTATGGCATGGTATTTTTTCAGAAACCAGTTGATGGTAATTAACAGAGAGCAGCAGCAGCACTGTGCTTCGTTTTTGCAGAGTAATAACTCCTTTCAGAAGCAGCCCAAATTTAAGGCTGATGACAGCATTATTGTGCAGAAAAAGGGATGTGTAAGTTCTCTTCCATCTCTCAGGCTGGGAGGGAAATCATTTGGCGCTCACAGCAATCAGGACAAAGTCATTAACATATTAATAGAGAAATAATATTTCCCTGTCTCTGTCCCTGGCTGAGTTTTGGTGCCCAGCCTACCCAGGCTCTGGTGATTGCTGCAGCTGAAGTCCAAATTCAGCCCTAGGGCGTGACCCAAGGGACCCAAGAGTGACAAAATGAGTTAGAAAATCAAAAAAACTAGTGAGACCTGAAGAGGCTACTGCTGTTCTGTGTTCCTGGGCTGCAGGATTCAAACAACAAGGGAGAGGAGTGAAGGAAAGGATCACCTTGAGTTTACCTGCCTAGTCTGGGAAGGATAAAGAGATGGCCTGCAAGTGATAAGGTATAAAGTGATCAAATGCTTCCTTTTTGGTTCTTTCATCCTTTCACAGGTGAAGAGAACAAAGACATACCTGAGAACATACAAGGGGCTTTGAACAGATGCTGACTCAACATCTGTGGGATGTTGAGGAGCTGACTTCAGCATCATGTAATGAAAGGAAGTGCCGAGGTTAGGGTTTCTCATGGGATTTTTGGGTGGTTACAGCCCATGTCTGTACCACTGGGATGTGGGGGACAGCTCACACTCCTCTTTAGGGAATGCCTCGGTTACTTGTGCGGTGTGTGGATGAAGGGTGGGTGCATTCCTTGTCTGGAGTATGTACCGCTCCATTTCCCCAGCAGCCAACATGAGCAGAGGACTGGGAAAATCAGTTCTGGAAGCCAGCTTGGCAAATTCAGAGTTGGTGTTAATAGAGGCTGCAGACTTTAGAGTAAAAGTGACTTTGAGTTATTAGTGGGATGGGAGTTAGGGGTGGGATATGTGGTGTTTGTGGGAGAGGCACAGAGATGAGTTACCTTGGGGCAGAAACCCCTTTCCATGTTACACTGCAGAATGTTTATGTCATGTGGGACAGTAAGAGCACTTCAGTCTTCATTCCTTTCCATGCTCAGTCCTTCCAAAGACAGTCCACTCTGCACTGTCTCGTGTCCTTCCCCAGCAGAAAATATCCATTTCCTGTTTGTGCCTTCTTTGGGAGAGGAACCAATTTTTGTGACTGTCACTGCTTCTTCCCTTTGTTCTGACCTGATGCTGTGGGGGCAGGACTAGGATGGGGAAGGACGACTTCTCTTTTAACCCAAGAGAAATAGTCATAGCTGGCACCAGAAAGGAGAGCAAATCAATGGCTGTGTCTGGTGTCAAGGAAGAGGCAGGAGCAGAGAAGCTGCCTCAGCAGCTCTGCCCCACCTCAGTCTCTAGTGCAGCCTGTGTTGCTGCTGCTCTCTGCCTTTGGAACACTCACTTGCCAATGCACTTGTGCTAAAACTGAGCTTAGTGCATGTGGAGAAGGTCAGTGGATTTGAAAAAAATCCAGAACTATCCAGAACCTACTGGAGTTTGCTGCACTGAAACCATCAGGTTGATTTATCTGTGTGTCTGTGTGAGGTATGAATTTTCCATTAAATAGTCCATTTACACTGGGTAAGTGGCAGCTAAGCACAAGTTAATGTATCTCTAAGAGCAAGCAAGCCTTTTCCAATTTAATGAGAGTGAGGAAAGTCCACTATTGCCATTTATAGCCCAACCTTCCAGTAGTCTGATATTGCCCCAAGCAGTCTCTGAGAGAAGTATCTCATGTTTCAGAGCCTTCATCATGGTACAGGAGCACTTAAATTGTTTCTGCCATCTCTATTTTATTTTGGTGGGCAGTTGCTGAGATAATACCTTTGCATAAGGGAGATGAAGTCAGAGTTAAGGAAATCCCAGCTCTAGGGGCTGTTCAGACATTTGAATATATTCCCTTTTATATAATTTCACTGGGAGAACTTTGGGAAATAGCAGCTGCCTCCCTCCTTATTTTATTTTTCTATGGACTTTTTTTTTTTTTCATTTATTCAGAGTCTTAACTTCTAAGTGAGTATCTCTGCCTTTTTCATATTTCACTCTCTGCTTTGCTATTTCTGTTTCCCTTGCCATTCTCTGCTTTTACACTCCCTTCCTAGGGAAGTTGGAAAATTCAGGTGTTAATAGTGGAATGATTTTTAGTGCTGTAGTTTCAGCTTTGAAACTTGCAGCTTTCCCTTGCTTTCCTCAAGCTGATGAGATCTTCTGTGTGAGAGCAGTGGCACGATTTTCTGTGTAGATCTCAGAGTGGGCAATTATCCTTAATACATCCAGAGTAAAATCCACAGGTATATCATTTCAGCACAGCTCTGTGTCATTCCAGGAGGAACATCCAGCTGAAACAGGTGATACTTTGCCAGGATGCAAAAGGAACCTTCCTTAGGACAGTATTTCTCCTTTATCTGAAGTTGTTCCCTTTTTTATTGTATTAGTACAGGTTTTTCAGCTGGTTGTTTTAACTCATTTTTTCTGAAGATCACCAAGATTTTTCTATGGGGTGTTTATTTAAAATATTTTACAATGTAAGATATACAGATCCAACGTGAGCCTCATTAAAAGAACGTTGCCAAAAATGGAAAGCCTCCAGAGGCCTATTAGAGTGAATTATCCTAATGAGAAGCAGGAATTCTGTCCTAGCAGCTCAAATTGCTTCAGTGGATCTGGAATTCTCCCAAAACCTGCCAGAATTTAAGGACCCGTGTCTGTCTGGCTTCCCTTGCCTTGTAACCAGGACAGAGAGCAGCCAAGTGCTGTCTCTGCCAGCTGTATATTCAGAATATAATTTAAACAAAATACTTAACTAACAGCAGAAACTGTTTTGGCTTTGCTTAGCACGTGTAAGATATTTTTAGATAGATGAAAATTCTCATTATCATTTCTGACAGAAAAAACTTGTTTTTCTTCCTGTAATAATTTCCTACAGGTGAGCAATGGCAATTAAAGGCCATACCTTAGTCTCTGTTGTGAGCCATTCAGGAGGATGAAGAGCAAAGTCCAGAAGGTCCAGAGCAATCAGAACTGTCATTTTGGATGTATTCTCCCCACTGTTCCTGGCCCAAGGTTTTAGGTGAATGTTCCCAAGAAAGAATAGTCACTTTGTGTAAACTATCTCTGCATTGTCTGCTTTAATTGTAAAAGCATCAAGTGGCATTTCCTTCCCCATGAAATTCCCTGGCCTTGTATTGCCAGATGTGGCCATAAGTTATACAGCTGTAAATCAAACCAGTCCCTTTCTTCATCCTGCTGAAAGCTGCTGTTCTCAGATGCTCTTTGCTCTTGGTTCCCCCTCAAAATGAGAAGGTATTGTTACAGTGTGATATATAAACTTCATCTCCAATTCTTTTTCCATTTTTCTGACCCTGATAAGCAGTTGGGAATGGTGATGTGTTACTGGCAGGGCTCATCTGGGGCTGGAATGGTGCCCTGGAACCGATTCCCGATGCACCGGAACCCTGGCCATGTGTGTAAGTCTTCTGGCACCTCCTTCCTTACAAAATGAAGTGGATTTTTGCCCCTCTGCTTTATGCTGTTTTACATGCTGATGGCATCCAGCTGGTGAGTTACTGTGATCCTGAGACCTATAAAGAGCTGGATATAAAGCTGGAAAGGTAACTAATGCTTTTGAAACCAGGCACCCGCTTGCAAGTTTAAATGACTTTCCATGTAGGATTGCTGGATAGAGCAATTTTTCAATTCTAGATTTAACATGGAAGCCTCGTTTCTTATTTTCAAAATGAGGATGGTGTGTTTTACTTCTTGATTTGCTCATTCTGTGCAGAATAGCATTCTTTCTTGCTGCTGCTTTGTTTTTTTCTCATGGGTGGCCACTTGCAAAGTGCTCATCTCAGAAGTCATTTTCACCTCTTAGTTGCCAGAGTCTTCAGGGAGAATCCAACTCTTCCTAAGGCATAAGTGAATCCAGGTTTTCTCTTGAATTCCACCCGTGCCAGCTGAGGGTATCTGGGTGTTCAATCCTTCCTGAAGAAAACAGCACTGGTAGCTACATAAAGCTTTCTGTGCATTAGCCAGATGTTGTGTCTGAATCTGGGATCAGGTAGAAGACCTTTTTTGCAGGGCACTCCCTTAGTTATGTTCCATTTGCTGTGCAGTTTTTACGAATAAACAATATTGTTCATGCCCAGTAGTTAAAATAATGATAGTAATTTTTTTTTTCCTCTGGGTCTGACATTTTTAGGAAAATACATTTGTTGCATTTTCTGTCAATGCTGTTTTATGCAGAAGTTATTTATTTATTAAACCATAAGGAGTTAATGGAGAAGTTTCTTCAATTCTATGTCGTGCTGGAAATGCTGTCCTAAAAACAGATGTCTCTGGAAGGGGTTGAACAAAGTGATGTACAGGGAGGAGCAAAAGTGCAGATAAATGTAATAATGTCTTTTTGTGACTGAATGCAGCAGCTGTCAAGTGAGTTAAATAGCATTTCTCAATGCAAAAGCTGCTTGAAGCTGATAATTACTGTGCCATTGAGAAAGCAAAGCCCTCTCATTATGAATATGTAATGAACTATGAATCCCCATCTCACACAAAACTATCTGAGGTTAAATCTTCTTCCAATTTGCATTGTTCAAATAATTATATCTAGCCGGGGTCAGAGTTTGGGTGATGCATTCCCAGCCCTCGGGTTTATCCACTGGCTCCAGGACCAGACCACAATGTCAAACAGCTCAAAGAGGTTTCCTATTGACTCTGTTTTGGCTGTTTTCAGATGTGCTGCTCCTTCCTGCAGTCTAATCATTGCAGCCCTCTGAAAAGTTCTTCTCCATTCTGTGCCTTGCCTTGTTTCCTGAAGCTTTGCTTTCCAAACAGAAACATCCACTTAAAATGCAGAGTCTTCATTTAAACTGCATTCCTCAGAGTGATCTCTTCCCAGTTCCAAACAGTAAACCACAGCTAAAACAGTAACAGAGAGCTGCCGTGCACAGCGAGAGCAACATCTGGATTTGTTAGGATGAGCAGGCAGAGCACTCTGAAGGGTTTAGGAGCAGTGTTTTCTGTGTGTTGAGCTCTTTGGTCGCCCTGCATAGGGGCTTCATCCTGTTCACTGTGGAAACGAGATGGCCAGGTGACAGCAGGATGGCCAGGAGAGCAGGGTGGGGTGATAACAGATGAAACCTGGGAAGGGATTACAAAGGGCCTTTGCAAATGCAAGTCCATGTCATTCCCAGCACCTCTAAGATGCCCCGAGGCAGCTGCCTGGAATGCTGGATGATTTCAGTTTGTGTAAGTCCATGTTTTATTTGAAGGCCACTTCCTCAAATTATTCTTCTGAAGTACGTGCAAGATTTAAAAGATTTTCCTCCAGTCATTTCATTTGGAAAGAAGCTGTTTTCCTCTGCAGAGTTGGGCAGTGATGTCCCCTGTGTCACTGTTCCCCTCGTTCCTGCTGGCAGTCGGAGCTCTGGTGTCAGGAGGAACAAGGATGCATCAGAAGCCCCCTCACTCCTGAGTTTATGTGATCACTTTGGGAGTCACTTAGCTTTGGATGGTGTGATGCTGCATAAATGTGAGATGTCACCCAGTGCTGCTTGTGTTGGTGGCAGCTCCATTCTTCCCAGACCTGCCCTGCCAAGCCACTGGAAGTAGCTGCAGAGCAACGAGCTGCCTGTGTGTTTCTGGAAGTGTAACTTGACCTGGATCTCATTTGCTTTTATTCAGCAGCCTGTGCACATGAACTTCCAATGACTGTTGTCATAAAAAAAGGGAAAAAAAAAGGAACAGGAACTAGAAAACCAAACAGATATGGAGTGAGATTTGAGCTGTTATGCAAATGGCCCAGCATTGGATGAAACTTAAATTCTGTGCACTTCTTTTTGAGTCTTTTCCCTGAAACTTCTGCAGGGTTGTCTCTTTGTCTTTTCATACAGAACCTTGCACAGAGACATCAGCTGGGCTTGCAGGATGAAGAATCACCTATTACCTTCTTCATGTGTGGTTAAATATCAGTCCAAGTATCTTTGAGCTGTCAAAGTAGATTTCTGATGAACATGAGTTAATTTCCTCTCTCATCCTGCATGTGCTGGAGCTTTTATATGTCTGGAAACGTGCATGTTTCCTCTTCCTAGAGCACAGATTTCATGGCTTACATCATTGAGTGACATTTTTACAGCTGTTTTTGCTCTTTAACAATTTGCTTCTTTCCTCTGTAGCTGAAGGAGATGATGGAAAATGAGCCAAAAGCATCGCGTGAGTCAAGAGGTGCAGAAGTGCTGCCAGGCATCAGTTCCCACCATGGCAGGAACAGCTCCTGGGGTGGTGAATTCCAAAGAAATGGCTCTGTGGTGGCTGGCACCAGCTGCAGCAGGGAAGTCATGCAGAGACAGGAAAGAGGCAGCAGGTAAGAATCTCAGTGTCTCACTCATGCATCCAGACACTTTGTGGTTTCCCAGTCTGTGGTGTGGGAAGCATGTCAGCAGGTCATCCTTGGAACTCTTGGGCTGCTGAGCCAAGTAGGAAGAAGGTGAGCGAGGAGCAGGGAGAGAGGGAGTTACTGATTTGGGACTGCAGCACTGAGGAGGGAGCCAGGCCTCTGACTGTAGGGTTTTTGCCTCCTTCACTGAAATAAGTAACCTGAGGCACAAGATCCTTAACACTTTGGCAAGATTCCTCTTTTTCTTCTGTTTGCTTCTTTCAGCTTTAGACAATTATCCCTATCTAATTCCAAACTAATTCCAGCCACCACTGCTGCTGTGTTGGCACTGTTCCAGCCTATCTATGGCTGTACGTGCCCTGACAATTGAGTGCCTGTATGGCTCCAGAGGGCAGAAACAACTGCATCACCCCCCACTTTGAAATCAGGTTCTTGAAATAATCTTTAGTTTTTCTACATATTTATTTTAAAGACAATACCAGCCCAGTATCTTTCTGGGTCCATTTAAATGGGAAACTGTAAAGTTTAATCTTCAAAAATCAGGCCTACCAAGACTCCTTCACTCACAGCCATTAGCTACTGCACAAAAAACAGTGTTTTCAGCTCAGGATTTTCAAGTGACAGTCTTAGCACCAAATTTCTTATGGTAAAACCTTTTTCATGGCTCGGACTTCACCCAACCCTGGGATTATACCCCGAGTATCCTATTTGAAAGGGCAGAGCAAATTGTACTGGTGCAGAAAAAGCAAGGCAGCTTTTCTCTTACATGATGAACACTAATTTTCTGGGAAGGCAGCTGTACATTTTCTCAGAACTTAGGCAGTAGAATATTAAAATGTGTCACTTCTGGACACGCAGGCTTAGATTTCATTTTTCTTTCTGCTCCTTCTTGCTCGATTGTAACCCTAAACTTGAATTCAATTCTATGAAATAATTTTAACCAGTATTAAAACTCAAAAAAGAAGCTGAAGAAATGCCCAACACATTATTAAAAAGGACCTGATCCGTTTGGAGCCCCAGATTAATTAGGAAGTCCCTAGAACAGGGTATGAAATCAGTAAGACTTTGATGGGCATTTTTCCCATAGTTTTGCTCCTGGGATAATTCTTAAGAAAAAAACTAAACAGGGTTGTTATTAGTATTTGTTTTGCTTTCCTTCGTCTTCAAAGCTGATGGAGGAGCCTTTTTCTTTTCAGTGCAGGTAGTTCAGTCCTGAAGCACCTGTACAACCCCGTGGATCCTGGGTTTATCAGTGTTGGTTGCAGGTCTAGCTCTCTCAGATCTGGCAGGTGCTGGGCACAAACCTTGAATTCTGTTTGTTTTGTTTGATCTCAAACCCTTTGCATCTTTAAAAATGGTTAACAGTTAAAACATTAATTCTTCCCATTTTCTGCTTATTTACACTTTGAATTCAAATGATTTGCACACAGATCTCCCTGTGAAGCGCCTGAGAAGCTAAAAAAATAGGAGCACTTAGATGGGATTATAGATGTTTCAGGTTCTTCACGTGCTTAAGCGTTCTACTGTAGCACAGGACTTAAGGAAACATTCTGACAAGTATTTTAGGGATATTCTGGTCTAGCTATGTCACACTGAGCATTTTTGGCATTTAATTTAGAATCATTATTCAACATGTATCTGTGCAGTCAAAACCAAATCCTTGTATTTTTCACTTAGGAACTGTTCCTGTACATGTGATGACATTGCTTCAATAAAATGTAAGGACTTAAATTATATAATGGAAGAAGTAATTTGGGTATTTCCTTGATGTATTTTGAAGAATTTTTTTTCCCTGTGAGGCTGATGTTTTAACTTTTCTTTTTGGCAACTTGGTTAGTCTTCTCCTTTGCCTGCTGCTTAGACTGCAAAATTTGCAGGAACAAAGTCTTCTTAACAAGGAAATTGCATCTTGGAGATCTCTGCCTATTCACCAAATTTTATTAGAATTGGACAGCAAAAACACATTAAGGAAGCACATGTGTACACACACAAAAAAAGTAATTTAAAAAGTCTTTTCTCTCTGGCAAATAAGCAAGAAAAAATACAATTATTTGCGATTTTCCATCATTTAGTGTCAATTTAATCCATTTTCAAGAGATCTGAATAGCCTGTACATTGTTTTCTAAAAAATGGTAGCAGTTGTAAAGAGGAAAAGCCTCAGGATACAGCCCGAAGTGACAGGTCTTCACTCCCTTGATTCTTAGATAAATCTGGAAAGTGAGAGGGATCTTTTTCCCCTAACTTTAGACTTTCATGTTGGCAGCAGTATGGAAAGAGGTTAACTGGAATGTCTTAGAGGGAAAAAAGGCTTCCCCCGTGCAAAATAATGACGCTTGGGTGGTACCGTGTAAAAGTGGGCAGCCTTTCCTGGCAAGGAACCTTACTTTAAATTGAGATTCTTTTAAACAAGAAGTGAAAGGTTGCTTAGCTTATCAGTCAGACCAAGAAGACCAAGGGTCCTTTGATAAGAATTTCACAGACCAGCAGAACATTTCCCAGAGGCATTAGCTTGGGCTCTGTCTTTTTTAACTGTCTAAAGAGTCTTCTTTCCTACTTTTCACTCAGTGCCTCTTCCTTTTGTTTCTTCTTGCTGCAACAATATCCTCTTTGAGTCTGTATTTTAGGCTAAAAACCTCTTGTCTCTTGCATGTGCCGACCCCTTGGTGCCTGGTAGTGACCCCATGACTTCTAAGGAACTACACCAGTTTATACTAAGGATCTCTCCTTTTTCCTATGTCACTGTGTAAAAATGGGAGTGCTTTGGAATAGATAGAATGGGATGAATCTAAATATGTTCGTATTTGGAAAAGGAGCCTGGAGAAGAGCAGTGTTGTGCTGTTGGCTCAGGCAGGATGGGCAGTCCCAGCACAGGCCAGCACAGATGGGGCACATCAGTGGAAGCTGGGATGAAAGAAATGCAAAGAAGAAAGGCTGGGAATGATATTATAGCATAAATAAAAAGGAGACTAAAGCCTCCTGTGCTGTCAGCACTTAGAACCATCCAGAGGAGCAACTCAAAGCCCAGGCAGTTCACAGCCTCCGTCGCCTGCCATGGTCCTTGGGCTGGACCCACCAAGGGGACTCACTTTTGCTTCCAATGGCTCAGTATAAAGGCACCTCTTATCCTCCAGCTATTTTAGGGGATATTTTGGGCTAAAAAGGACAAATGTTTTATTTTACAAATGTGATTGTCTGCCCAGAATGTTTCAGGATATTTTCAATGCTGGTTTCCCTTTCTTTCGTGTCCTCAGAGCTCTCTTTGAGCCTTTGAGATGTTTTTGCCTACTGGAATTTTTGAGCAGAGAGAGAAAAAGCAGTTCTCTTTTCAGAACTGGGGAGTGGGCTGCTTTTTCAGGAAGATTTAAGGTAGGGTTTAATTTTATGTGGAGCCTCCCATCCTTGAGGTACACTGTGGTGTTTTATACGGTGATGTGATAAATATAGAAAGGTGACCTAGTAGGCAGAACAGAGCAACCACTCAATCACTTCACACATGTAACACTGGACAGTAAATGAAGGGCTTCAGTAGCAGCAGGGCTGGGATTCCTGACCTCTGGCAGCTCCCACTGGGGTGATTTTAAGGAGTTACTGATTTCTTTCCACTCTGCCCCTTATCAGAGGGGACAGCTCACTGCTGGCACAGGCAATGGAGAAAGGTAACTTTAAATCATCCCCACATGCCATTCCTGAACTCAGGAGTTAGAGCCAGATTGCAGTGTAGGAAAGCTTTCCTATAAACTTGGTCCAGTACTTAAAAACCTTTTAAATGACCTGAGCTGATGAGTGGTTTTGCTGTTTAAATCACGTGTAATACAGACCTTTAGGAGCTGTAAAGAAAAATAGGTGAAATTCTGCACTTTTTATTGTATTTGTCTGTAAGGTGTTAGATTCAGTAAAACCTGCAAAGGACAAGGAGTTAATGTACTGCAGAAGATAAAAGTGGTGTTACCAGAACGTGCTGCCAGCCCAAAGCAAGCTAAAAATTCCTGAGAGTGACCAAAAGGTGCTGAGATTTCAGTCAAGTTTTAGTATTCTATGTGATTGCTTTTTCGTCTTTCCCTAGAAGGTTTTAAGAAGAAAGTCTAAATAAGCAAATTGTTATGTGTGAGCCTAAGGTCTGGAAGTCCTATGGGACTGAAGGATGGCTTCATCCTTCACAGGGAACTTCCTGGTTTGCTGTGGGTCTGAGGATGACTGAAAGGCACTTGATTTGCTATTTGGTGCTCACAAGGAAGTTTTACATCACCTGCTCCTGTGGTGTTTCCACCACAGGAAAGATCTCTGCCCTGCTGGGGAATGAAAGGACACACCAGGAAGCAGTGCCTAGCACTCAGAAGTGGCAACTTCTGTTCTTTTTCCTGGCTGAGTGAGCACCTAGCCTCTCCTCCTGCCAGGTGAACTGACAAACTTACCTATGTTCTGCTCTCTCCTCCTGTTACCTGGCTGGCTGATACTCCTTATCTTCTTGCTCCTTTTTTCCATTCCCTCTGGATTTTTTTTTTGCACTGCCCTGATTGGCTCACGTGCATCTGCTCCAGCAGCTGAGGCTGGACAATTCCCTTCAGCAAAGTCCACTCTGCCGCTGTTACACCGGAGAAATAAGCCCGAAGTGTAAGCAGGAAGTGAAAGGGATCAGCCCATGTCCCAGAGCTGAATTGCAGAGTGTTTCTAGTTTGAATGTGGAATCCACAGGCTGTAAGCTGCCCCTCACTTTGCCCAGGGTCTGAATTCTCTCTTTCTCCTGTGCTGAATTCAAGTTTCAGTTGTGTGTAGAATGAAGCCTGTGAAAAGGCTCTGGTATCAAGTGTCTCTTCCACAAAGCAGCAAGGCAGCAAGTAGTAAATTAAGAGACTAGAAAAGGTTTCATGCTACATGGCACTCTAGGAGAATCATTAAATGAGAGCTATTTTATTTTGCACTGAATAGTGATAGGCGAAGTCCTAGATATTTTTTCTCTAAAATGCAGTTCTTTGCTAATAAGAATCCAAGGTTACAAATTCTAATTATTTGGCTATTTCACTGAAGGACTTGGTACTCTTCCTCAGGCTCTGACATGGGATAACCAGGTGAAGGATGCTGGCAGGGAGTGAAGCAAACAGGTGATAGCAGTTAAGATATTTTAAATTTGGCTTGAATTGCCTCAGATGATGAACTTCCCATTTGAGGCTGAATGCTACACTTGAGTTTTGTACCTCGTCCTGTAACTTGTCCTGAAGTCAAAACCAGCTGCACAGAGTGGGAGCCTGAGGAGAAGGTGCAGAAAGACCATGGGAAAGCAAAGATTCCAAATTAAAGCTGGAACAGTTAAGAAATGCAGGTAAGGACTATGCTTTAATTATACTTGGGTCATGATTATTTCAAGTCACTAAAAGCAGCAGAGTGCTTGGGCCCCTGGGCTCATGGTTGTTCCTCCATAACTGTTGAGTTCATTGGCTGAACTCTGCCCAGTCAATTCAATTCACACAGGTAGCAGAGCCCCTACAAATGTGTGACTCTGCACAGAGCTTGAGGCACAAGGAAAAGTCCCAGTGAGGGCTCATAAGCATGTGATAGGAGCCTGCAAGGATCAGGCTCCATTACTGCTCGGGCACTTGCCTTTCTGCCCATTCTCCTCTCCTGCTTTTCCCTGCAGGGTGGAGAAATAAGAATGTGAGAAGAGAAGGGACTGCTGAGACCAGACAATTTAAAACTGCGGTCTCTTCCTTCTAGCTGTTGTTGCAGCTCTCTGAATTTAAACTGAGCTTAAATGAAGCTGCTGGGAAGAAATGCAGGTCAAGCCTAGGAAGTCATAACCCTGAGGTATGAAGCTTTGGTTTCAAGGGAAAAATGGTATTACTGGTTAGTCTTTGCAAAATGTGCCGTGATTTCATTTGGGGAATAAAATGGAAAGAGGAGAGATTGAAATGCCTTAGTTGTGCTGATCTTGACAGTGTGTATCCTATTAGAAACTGTGTTGGACAGAAGGAAACCTGAGTGTTTCTTAGTCATCAGATGCTTTGGAGTTTTTACTTGTTTTCAAAGTGAAATGTTGTGTTGCTGGGACAGCTGTATGGCACCTCCTGGAGCCAGGGGCCATTAGTACTGAATATTTCAGTCTGGATGAAGGTATGCAACCCAAATCAATTGATAAATAACTGTATTTTTGAAGTATTTCTCCATATAGTTATCATACAAAAGCAAAAATGCAGTGTTAAACTCACAAAAGAAGGGGGAGCTAGGACACAGATCACCCCCCATTAAAGTGAGAAATTTCAATATAAGCTGTCTTCACCTTTGAAATTCAGTGCTTAGCTTTTAAAATGGATTTTAATCATGCCTCTTTATAACAATGTGGTATGTGTGTATGCTTGTCTAATGTGTTTGAGGTCATAAACACTGATGACCTTGACTAACCAACAGAAAAGAAGCAGGAAACAACAAAGAAAAATATCTTTATACATATTTTCCCACATGGTTTCACGTGCATGCTCACCTATGTGTAACTACGACACAAACTTGAGGTGAATTTCAGGTATTATCCTGCAATTTGTTGCAAACAGGCTGGAATGTAAATGAAATCCTAAAATAATACCATATGTAGTGTTGTAGTCCTTTTTTAAATGCAGATCGGGACGTTTGGCCATCCTGTGCTGTCTCAGGGGTTTCTGGAGCTGCAGCCCCTGTGCCATAGCAGAGCCCTGGATAATGCC
Organism: Ploceus nigricollis; assembly: GCA_013399945.1. Taxonomy (NCBI): domain Eukaryota; kingdom Metazoa; phylum Chordata; class Aves; order Passeriformes; family Ploceidae; genus Ploceus; species Ploceus nigricollis. The sequence goes on along the minus strand of VXBC01001440.1, from coordinate 63,816 downwards.
AAGGCGGTGACACACACTGGAGCTGGAGCTCTCAGTGCAGCCTCCTTTAACTCCACTGGGATTTCTGTCTGCATTTATACACTTGAAGCCAAACACATGTGTGTTCTGTCTGCACAAGGTCTCCCTTTGCCTCCTTCTGTGGTGCACAGTACTGGAAGTCCCTGTTGCTTGTACTTTTCTTAAAAGTTGCCTAGAAGTTGAGCAAAAATATTGCTGTGGTCATTTCCCCTCTTAAGCAGCATCCACGGTATTGTTTCCTCTGCTTTTCCCTTTCCCAGGAACAGCAAGCTGCTCTGTTGAATGGATTTCTCCATGAGGTTATTTTGCAGGTCAGGAGGTTAGCTCACTTTTGTCTTTTTACTCAGCTGCTGCAGAAGGAATCCTCTGTGTGTTCTCCTGAATTGTAAAGGCTGGTAAGAAAGAGTAGCCAAAGTCATCCATTAATCCACAGGCAAAGTCCTATTGAAGCTGCTGCAGTGAAAGCTCTCACATGCTGCCCTGGAAATAACCCCGGCCGTGACGTGGTGAGATGACCCTAGGTAAGGTCAGAAGCTCAGTTCTCATTTTCATTTAAGCTTCTGTTTTTTAAACATTATTTGGGATTGTGCCTCGTGGTTCTTCTGAGCCCTTAAAGCAGCTGGAGCACCCTCGGGAGGGAGCGGAGAAGGGGGCTCCGGGGAGGCAGGGGTTTATCTGCTAAACTTGCTGCTCTCTCCTCTCAACTTACTGTTGTTTTGGCTTAAATATTTAATGACCGTGACCCCATGTGAGAGCAGCAAGTGGTATCAGGACTTCAGCTTAAGCCGCTTTGCAGAGACAAAGCACCTGTTTTAATTCCTTCTGGAAATGGAAGTGATTGGAAGTGTCCCAGCAAATTGAAGGCGAAGTGGTAATTCTTGACTGCCTGTACACTTTCTTGGGAAGCATGTGAATTGGAAGGTTCTGTGTACGCAGCTCCTGGCCAGGACTTTCAGGAGGGCTAAGATAGCCAGGAGTCTCTGTCCTGGCATCCTTTGCAGGGTTGCAGCTGTAATGCCAAGCTGCATTTTGTGGAAAGATAGTGGCATCAGCTGTTTGTATCTTCTCTTCATAGACACTGATACAATAAAATGTGATGTGTACAGTTATGGTTAGGTCAGATGCAGTCTGCACCTTCCCCTGGTCCTGGTCAGCGTGCCCTGGGAGCAGCTGGCAGCTTCCAGGAGCAGCATTATCCCTTGGGATCCAGCTGCAGTGCTTATTCAAATGCTGACCGAAGGCGCTGCTGGCAGCCGTCCACTGCTGCGTTTGTTCTGGTGTCGTGGAATGACCTTCTGGAATAAATTCAAGGAAATAGAAGTGACAAACTACTGACAGGATGGATTTGGAGTGTTTTGTGTGTAAGCAGGTAACATCGTAGCTCCTTGGAGTAAGGAGCTGTGATTTGAAGCTGAATCAGCCATTCCCATCGACTTGCTTAGGGAACTGATTTTCAGCAGGATATTACTGATTTTTACTTTCCATTTTTCATTTCTGTGGTGCAGCTTTTGCCTTTTCTGAGTTTAGGGAATCATGCCAAGCAAGTTGATTTTCATTGCATTTGAGAGGTAAGGGAGTGCTGAAGTGTGCAACCTCCTTCCCTCCCTCCCTCTGTATGGAAACGTGTTTTGTGTGAATCAATGACAGAAAAGCAGCCACTGAAAATATATTCCCTTTCTTTCTCTGCAGTCATCCCCCTCCCCAAAAACTTCTCTAAGAATGTGACTAAAACCAAAGCACTTTTTCAGTTACAAAGGAGTAGTGTTGAGCTGGTGAAGCCAGCTGGAAATGAACGTAGAATCCCAGAATTGTTTAGGTTTGAAAAGACCTTTGAATCATCAAATCCAACTGTTTAACCTAGACATGGAACAGGGTTATCATTTTTTTGAACATTCAGGGTGGGTTTAATTGCATTCTATTATTTGGCACACATTGTTTTAAAGCTCATCACCTCAGAGTAGGAAGAATTTTATGGCATGTGTTAATTCTACAAAATTCACAAACACTGCTTCTTTTAATTCTGATTTTTCACAATGTCTTTTTCAACTATAATTTTTACATCTCACATTTTTCTCTCCAATTTCCTGTGTCTTATGGTTAAATCTTGACCATAAATCTTGCTCTGCTTTGTTAAAAATAATAGGTGTGCTATATTTCTTCATTTAACAACCTGCTAGATTAATAGTGGCTTTAAAACAATTAAATATGGTTGTGTGGTTTAATATTCCCAGTTTTAATGGACCGTGAAGGAGAAATGAGAGGCATTGTCTTTTATGGAGTGCTTGGTTTCACATACAGTCTGGCAATCTTTGGCAGCCTTGGTACTGAGATCTTCTTCTTACAAGGATCATGCCAAGAAAAGCTTTCTGTGCAGGTTTGGAAATCAATTGGCAAGTCGCTGGGTGGCAAACAGGGCTCAAATTGTAACGATGGTATCGCAGCCAGAAAGGCTTTGGCGCCTTTGGGATGCACGGCTGGAGCTGTGACACGGGGCAGCTGGAGGAGGTGGGTTTCCGCATTGCAGCGGCAGTGTTTTACAACATAAAATTTGGATCTTGTAAATTCTCCTTGTCCTTAAGGCTGGAAACCTGAGAAGGTCATGGTCATGTGTTCTGGTGTGTCACAGAGCAGGAGCTGGGTCTCCAGTCGCCCTGCCTCACAGGGGTTCCATCCTTGTGTTATATTTCCATCCAGGCAGGCTCCATGGAGAAGGAGAACCTGAGGCACGAGATCTCTCTCTGTCATTCAGGGTAGTCAGGTTTTTGACACCAAAGCCATATTTCAGCAGAAAGAACAGAATTGATGCCTTCCAAACTGGCTCCTACTAAGAAGGATCATCAAATGCATATGTAAATCAGAAACTCAATAAAGTGTAATGATTCCTAAATATCAGGAAATGTCACTGCAAAACTGAGCATTAGAACATGTGCATGGACAGGATCAGTGAACACTGGGATTTTTCTGGATGATAGTTATTATTCCTAGGGTTGTAGTTAAGTTACACTATAAATATTCCTGCTAGATGTTATAGTTGAGTTTACGAGGGGCTTGTCTCAAAAAATGAATATTTGAAGCTTGGATTAAATAGCATTGCAAGAACCCCTGATCAGTAACTTCTCGTGGTTCCACAGAGGCGATATTCTTTACATTTTCTCCATTTGAATTCTTGCTCCAATTAAGCCTGACTTTGAAATTGTTCTGTTGCAAACACCTCTGCTGTGAGAGGATGTGGGACCTCATGGAGACCATGTTCCAGATCAGGTAATGCCGTGTTTTACTCCCCTGAGTATTATCCCTGCCAAATCCTTCCCCCAGCCCTGTGCAAAGCCTTCCAGAAAGAGTTCAGTGCCTCTTTGCTTCAGGCCCCAGTCTAGGTTCATAAAATATTTGTGGCTGTCAGTTTCGTGCATCTGCCAAAGTTGCACAGATGCAGAAAGCCCGTCTGAGGGATTTTAGAATTGCAAATGCCTAACAGATTTTTAACAGCTCTATATATGTATACACATATGTAAATACATATATGCATATGTATGTGTAGCAGACTAGAAATACACACAAGAAATCTATGATTTCTCTGGTAATAGTGTGCCAAACTGGGCTGTTGGAGATGAGAAATGTCTGTACTTGAACTTTCAAATACTGCCTTGACTTACGTGTGTTACAGGAGTGGCACTTGCTGTGGATTCTTATTAGAAATAATCGGGCATCTAATTTTAACACTTTATGTTTTCTTTCTTACAATTCTGTCAAGCCTTTGGAAGATGACAAAACAGAGTATCTGCCCTGACCCCCAGCTCTATCTGTTGTGTATCTTGATTTCTCTGACGTTTAGAAACTTTTTAAGCCACTTTGGCACAGTTTAATAACTTAGGAGGTCAGGGCTTAACACTTGCAATAATGTTTTTAAGAGCATAGAAACAGCTTTACTAGAGGCCAGAACTTTGTATCCCTGTGCCTGCAGAAGGTGTGCATGCCCATGACTGGGGGTTGGAACTAGATGAGGTTTAAGGTCTCTTCCAACTCAAACCAGTCTGTGATTCTGTGATTCCTTAAAGTGCCCTGTAATTAGCCTGAACAAAACACCTGGGACTGTGCACGTCCATGGTTTCACCACACAGAGAACAGGTGGTTTGCAGCACACAGCACTCAGGTGTGTCGCATTACAGAAAACGCACAAGGACAACGAGGTTGTGTTCAGGGTCTGAACGATGCGCAGTAAGTAAGGTTGGAGGTTGCCTAGTGAACATCCATGAGGGAAGTAAAACAGGGAGTAGCTGCATGGTAAGTGAAATACTTTTTAATTTAGAATTATGGAGCCGGCACTTTACTGTACCTCAGCCTTTCCCATTCTGGGCTTTCCCAGAAGTGGCTCTGTGCAGCTGCTGGTGCTGAATGTGACAGGCTGCTTCATGTTTTATGTCCAGAAATTACTGTACACTTGTAATAACAGATGCATTCCCACTCTCTCAGGAAAATTCCTTTTATTTTTTTGCTTTGTGAGGGGATATCATGCAGTTCAAGACCTGTGTCCTCTGAAACAGCAGGGCTGCTGTGGTTGGAATATTCAAGGTATCTCTTGAAAATCAAGGCCGAATACCTCCTCCTCTTTAATGTTGCTGTGACGCAATTTGGATTTAATAGAACCAGTATTTTCTTTTTCATGTTGATACGATGATTTCTGGCAGGGAGGTCGACTTAAAAGTTCTAGTTAAGCTGTCACATGTATTCTGAGAACATTTAGCAGCAGCAGATCATGTGTTTGTGCTACGTGAGGCCAACAGAAACTGATAGTGGTTGATTGTGATGTTTCACAGGAGTGGTAATGCACAAGGTACAACACAGTGGTTTTTAATTGAATTTTAGGATCCAGGTGTTTATAACACTGGCTAATTCTGACCCTGAAAAAATTCAGGCTCAGTTGAACGCTGCTGGTGTTCAAGGATGTTGGAGTGGTTGATCTCTGCCTCCTGGAAAGTTGCTTCCCCCTGGGGGATGGCCCAGTGGGGTCTGTTACCAACTGGTTATGCACAGCTTCAACTGCGTAGCATCCTCTGGGGAAGTGAAGGTGTACAGAGTGTGCTTGTGCAGATTTCTGTCTGTGGAAGGTGCTGTGCAAGTGGATTTTGGGTTCTGCCCAGGCCAGGCACCATTTCCTTTTGTGTCGTGTGCCAAGCTCCCAGCTGGTGGGGAGAGAAATGGTTTTGTGGCCAGGCTCCAGTCTAGTGGGACCCTTGGGAACTGTTGAGACAGGACATGGGGTGATGGTTTTAAACTGAACGAGCATCAGTTTAGGTTAGATGTAGTGAAGAGGTTTTTTTGCCATGAGAATGCCGGGGCCCTGGCACAGATTGCCCAGGGAAGCTGTGGCTGCCCTGTCCCTGGAAGTGTTCAAGGCCAGGTTGGACGGGGCTTGAAGCAACCCAGTCCAGTGGCCCCCATGGCAGGGGGTTGAAATGAGATGAGCTTTAAGGTCCCTTCCAACCTAAACCATTCTGGGATTTTAAGACTGTAGCTGTTGCAGTCTGCCTTGGGTTAATGGGAAATATGGAAGCTTGAGGATGTGGTCCCGGGCTGGGGAGCTGCTCTGGGAGCCCCTTCCAGGGTGTGATGCAGGCAGTGATGGTGCGTGGGATGTGGATGGATGGACAGCCGGCCGGACAGGAAAGTTGTTTCTCGATGGATTTCAGGCGCAGGGAGCAAGGGCGGGGAGCGCCGAGGATGCAGCGGGAGCACAGTGATAGGATTTGTGCCTCGGTGTGTCTGTGCGCGGAGCCGGGCGGGTTCCCCGGCGGTTCCCCGGCGGGCCGGGCCGTGCCTGACGTGGAGCGCCGGCTCGGCCGGAGGCGGAGCTG
>VXBC01001440.1:0-57928 GCA_013399945.1 Ploceus nigricollis | reverse complement strand
TGGCTAGTGGCAGCCGCGCTCCTGGGGGCCCGCGCTGCGCCCGGCCGGCAGGTGAGTGAGAGAGGGAGGGAGTGCGGGGACCCCTGCCCTCCACGCTGTCCCACGGGGTCCTCCCTCGTCCCTCCGCTGCCCCGGGGTCTGCGGGCGGTACCGGCCCGGGGCGAGGAGAGGCTGAGATGGACGGGCGGCTCTCTACTCTCTGCTGTGCTGCAGACCGCTGCATCCAAGCAGCCTGGAACCGGACGCGGCATCCCCGGCCCGGGCTGGCTTCTGCAGCGGCAGCCCCTGGGTCCCTTCCCTCTGGATCCTATGCCCTTAGGTCCCCTATCCCTGGCAAGAGCAAGTACCAAGCCGGCAGTGAGCAGATCGTGGCATCGGATCACTGCCACCGTCCCTGCGGTGACTGTGGTCCAGTTGGCTTTCCCATTCTCTAGCCTAGATACAGAGAGCTGTCAGCTCACTGCTTCCTCTCTGCCCCAGCACCCGTGCTTCTTGGAGCTCATCGCTTTCCTGCTGTTAAATCCCCTCTTTGGCCACCAAACTTACTTTTTGGCACAGTGTCACAACGTATAGAACGGGTCATTCAGAATCAGGATTGCTTAGCAGCTCTATTTATGTTAAGCTTGCCGTGGTCTCCGTTAGTATCTTGGTGGGAACAGCTGTTTATTCAGTTAAGGAAGAACTGCCATCCCTGGAAAACAAATGAAGAAACATATAAAATAGTGCAGCGCAGACCAAGTGATTTTTGAGCCTTCTGCCATTCCCCATTGCATAGTAATTACGCTAACAACTTTGTGCATGTGTTTCTTCTCTCTTCTGCAGGCTGGTAAAGAACAGCAGATCCAAAGAGGTAAGTCTTTTTAGCTATTATTCCTGCTATCGAAACAGAAATAAAAGAAGTTAGCTCAAAGACTAGTTATTTCTGGAGAAATGATCTGTATGCAGGCAAGCATTCCCTGTGCACCCCCCACCACTGCCACCCAGAAGGGTTTGTAGTTGCAGTGACGTGGCACGGCTTGAATTTGCATGCCCTCTCGTGCTGCGGTTTTGCATCTTTATGTGTCTGTGCTTCCCTTCTGCAATGCAAACCAATCGGAGTTATAAAATCTGTAGCTGCTCACTGTTGCCTTGTAAACTGATAGACCTGGGTAAGAAGGTGTTGTGCAGTGAGTTCAGGGTCAGTGACACATGAGGGAGCTGAAGGGAAATGTGCCTCTGTGCGCCCACGGGGTGCTTCTTACTGAGACTTCAGCCTCTAGGACTCTTCCCAAAGACAGGAAGCTTCCTTTAATTGGGAGGATATACCCGCAGTTTAAATTTCAGGAGATCTGTGTTCATTTAGAGTAACTGGCAGTTGGGTGCTCCACAGGATGGAAGAGGCAGTGGAAGGATGTGGAAGCTGGCATTCCCAGGGCATTAGTGGCAGGGAATGCCATTCTATGTGCTCCTTCCCTTAGCCAGTGTGAGATGAGTCTTTTACCATCCCGGTACTGAGCGCATGTCCCTTCACACGAGTGTTCTCTGGAGCTCTTCTGCAGTGGGAATGGACCCCAGGCAGTTCTGCTTCCAGCTGCCGTTGGACCTCTGGCCCTGAGGTTTTGGTTCAGCTTTTGTTCAGAAAAGAATTTCAGGCATTTCTGTGAATTTTGGAGGTCTTGTCTCAACTTCAGTTCTGGCACTTCTGAGCTTCTGGGCTTAGGTTGGTTTCTGCCGTGATCAGTGAATAATGGGAACAGAGACAGCGAGGTACATTTAAAGCTAATTGGCAAACAGACGTTTTTCCAGTGGTATGCTGATCCTGTCTTTTATTTCTAGTCCTTTCCATGAGAAATGGATTGTATTTGAATTTCAGAAACCATAAGCTATATAGGAATGTGTCTTTTAAATTACGCAGTACATCAGGCAAAATTCCTGAATCTGGAAAATAACTTTTTGTCCTTTAACATCTTCCTTTCTTCCACAGCCCTGGCACTGCTGTAGTCAGGAACATTTGGGGCTGAATTTGATCCTGTAAATTCTGATTCAAGAAGTACAGAACCATAGAATCCTAAAATGGTTTGGGTTGGAAGAGACTTGTATGAGCATCTCATTCCAAACCCCCGGCCATGGGCAATGACACCTTTCACTATCCCAGGTTACTCCAAGCCCCTTCCAACCCGGCCCCATTCCGGGGATGGGGCAGCCACAACTTCAAACCATGGCTTACTCAGTTGAGAGCTGTAATGACTTGGAGGTGAAACCTGCGTTGGAATTGGCTGCAAAGGCACTGTCCTACTTCTGAGTCCCCACAAAGTATCGCTTTGCATTGGTGGTGTGTATTTAGAGTTGGCCCAGGGCTGGCTTCTGACAGCAGCTATCTTTTCTTGTAGCCTGAAAAGTCACCTAGGGAAATTACGGCACCTAGGGGTTTATTTTTGTTAAATATCATCACAGGCTGCAGTACAGGGATAGCAAGTTAGCACACTTAATTGCCTGCATTCATGCACAAAGTGCTGCAGTGCCAGGGAGCTGTCAGGAGAAAGTCATTGTGTGTCACTCAGCCTGAAGGTGCTGATGCTGTGCTGCACCTTCGCCTCCCACGCAGCAGAGCTCCGTCCCTGCTCAGTGCCGCTTCTGGAAGACACCTGTGGCACAACTGTGCTGGGCCCCACCACCTGCAGGAAGCACCTCCAAAACACCTGGAGCTGTGCAGAGGCTGCAAAAAACACCACACCGACCATCTCTTGAGCTGTCTGTATCCCTGGGACAGGTGACAGTGAAGTAGAGGCATGAGGACACCAGAGAGGTGTCTCACATCAGCCTCTCTCTTTGAAGTCCCTTGCTTTCATTCATCCAGCTTACAATGTCCAGGTCTCACACAGCCTCATCCCTTTTCAGGTGCAGAGCTGAGTGGGAATTCTCAAGGAATCTGTCCCCCTTTCTTGTCTTTTCTTTCTTTCTGGGCATTCCTGCCACCTAAAGGCAGCCAAACAGAGAGCAAATGGTAGTTCTGGAGTGACACAGGTTGTTGAGAGGGACCAAAACTGCTCTGTTGTTTCTGGAAGCCACCAGCCAACAATGAGGCAGAAAAGGGTGATGACAAACCCCTGATGAAAAACCCTTCCTGGGCTTGTCCAATTGTCTCCACACTATCCTTTCTTATTAAACATCACCTCGCTAAGTGACCAGAGCAGCTCTGTGCTCATCCCAGTGCACTTATCTGCGGGACAGAAGTGTGATCTCCCAGAACATGTCGCAGTCTCTTTATGGAAGCTCTGGCCTCTTCATCCCTATAGCAGCAAGTGACTGGTTTTTCTCCAGTGCTTCCACTGCAGAGCTGGATGTCTGCCATCCAGCAGTTTGGTTGTGTCACAGCTTGTGAGTTCCAGGCAGAAAATTCCATGGTGATGCTCTGGAGATGTCACCCTAGATCCGGTCCTTTTGCTGAGGTAGCTGAGCTTCCTGACCCTCGCATCCAAACGCGTCTTCCAATGGGGAAGCTCTGGAAGACTGCTGGTCATCGCATCATGTCCTTATGGAATGATCTGGGACTCAGCAGTTGGACCTTGTGCAGGGGCCATGTGGGTGGGATGTTACCAGGAGTCCCCACATTTCTTTTCATGGGTAGTTTGGTCTAGACATAGAAAAATAATTTGAACTTTGAGAAATTCTTCCTTTTCCACTGATGCCACTGATTTCCACATAGACTGTGCCTTTGAAATCTCCTCAAGTGGATGTTTAGGCGTTTGGCATTCTGCTCTGGACAGCCACCTGAACGATTTTTGGTCTCTGTATTTCAGAGAATCTTATGTGTAAAAAATACTGGTTTTCCAAAGGTAGGTGATAAAAAAAGTTTAGGGTTTTGGAACCTCCATCGACCCCAGCTGTTGTACAGTGCAGAGACAGCTCTTGTGAGGCAGTGGTGTTAATTCTGCAGTTGCACCAGGTTTTGAGGGGAAAGAAAGCCCGGACAGCTCTCTTAAGGGGCATTCTCTAGCTAATTATGTTTTGCCACAAAATGAAAGAATGTGATCTTCCTTCTAAAGTGCTTCCTTTCAACCTAAACATTGTCCAACTGGAACAGGGTTTTAAGGCCAGATTAAAAAAAGGATGAAGAAAATTTACAGTTAAGTGCTTTTCCTCTTGCTCTGATCAGCACTGTCAGCTTTGAATTAGCAGAGCAGATCAGCTCTGAAATTTTAGCTTAGGAAAGGGAACACCTACAGCTGGGATAGCATTTCCTCAGAGCGTGCAGTTTGTGGAAAAAGGGTAATGTAAGTCAGCAGAGGAGTTCAGATGTCTTTGAGATTCAGTCATGTCCCATTTAATTTTAATTGCCTTTGAACAAAAGGCATTTCCTCTTCTAGCTCAGCATTTACAGACTCTGGAAAAGGCTTTCGCTGACTCAAAACCTTGACAGTTCTTATTTTCCACCCTTTGTTCCTACCTTCTTGGGGCTAGCTGGCTGCTCTTATTAGCCAAATAGCCAGGTTTTTTCCCCCAGCCTGTGGAAATGTGGGAATTCTGCTGCAAGATGTGCAGAGCAGTTTCTCAGCCATGCGGTGAGCACAGAACTCCATCACCAGACTGTGGTCTCTGGCACTGAACATCCTGCTTTAAAGAAAAAAGAAAACAAGCCACGAGGAATCTCAGCGAGGTAGAAGGCAGAATGTCAGCCTGGGAATGAAATGCCAGTGATGAAGCACCGGGAATGTGAGGATCTGTTTTTACTTTGACCCAGTTAGGATGTACAACCCAGCAGCTCTGTCTCCTGGGCATGGCCTGGTGTCTAATTAATAAAAATGACTTTAGAGTTTTAATTTGGTCCCTTCTCTAAGGAGACAGATTAACAATCCTGCTTAGAATTCCCAGTGTTTAAAATGGGAATTATCCTAAGGATAATGACCTAATTAGGATGCCAGTTTTAGAACCTGATCTTGTGGGTGTATGGCAAAATAGCTGGAGTTGGCTGCTGCTGAAACTCACCCTGTGGCCGCTGGCTGTAGGATGTGGGGTACCAATGGGCTTGGAAATGACTTGTCACATTCCTAGGATATAGTATTTGTATAGAAAGATATTTATAATGCAAGAATTTATATGTGTGCGTCCTACTAGTACCATTCATTGTGTTTCTGTCAGATTCCTCTGTAACAGGCTGGAAGAATATTAAGAACAGTTCTGTGAAGCCATTAGGAGCATTTTCCTACTGAAGGTACTTGTTGAATGTGTCAGTCTCTTAAAACCAGCAGCCCTTGCTACCAGGAGAGAGGAACTGGCTACTGAGCTTTTCCTCTGTTTGATTCTCATATCAAGTGTGATGCACACTGGGATCAGGTGAAATTTAGCCCACTTAATTAAGTATATTTATTTGAGGAATTCTCAGTGGCACTTGGCACTCACATCAGAGCTACCCGATCTTGAAGCTTTTCTAATGAAATTGTCAGTAATATCACTCTGATACTGCTTTCACCAGCTCTCCCAGGAAGAAGGGAGTAGGGAATAGCTATTTTTGTGGAAGATGTCTTTTTAACTCTCACGTAGTCAAATAGAGAGGCTTAGACTTGGGCCTAGGACCCATTCAGAGCAGCAGTGTGGCTCACAGCTTGACTGACCTGGCCCTTCCCTTACAGCCTGAAAATCGGACACCGAATATCCTGATTGCTGCCAGATTACAGAGGTCTCACTGAAAAGACAAACTCATTTGAATGGATTTGTTTTCCAGTGGTGTGAAATTACTTGAAGACTTGTTGCCTTAGCTGAGGGTTGTGCCATTGAGCTTCTCCAGGGTTACAAACAATGTGGCTTTGCTGGGTTTATGGCTTCTCTCAGCTGCACTAAAGTGCAAGATTTAGGGTCAAATTTGTGCCAATCTGTGCTGGGTTTTTTAATAATTAGATTCTCTCATTGGTTTTGATCTCTGTTACTCAGAGGAAAGGCAGCAGCAAGTTGCTAGGTAGGGGGATTTGTAGAGGGAAAAGTTACTGCCTTTACCAGTGCTAACGTGGATTAATTTATCCGCAGCATGTGATCCGGTGGATTTTTTCCCTATTTCTATTTCCTGAGAAATCAGTATGCAAATTGTGCTTATAACCAAGCTTGGCACTTCGTTTTCAAAAGTTTGATGGAAATCCTGGCACAGAAGCAAGATCTGTGTCAGGTGTACAACAGAGCTGTGTGGCATTCCATACAGGAGAAATCAGAAGGGTCTGTGCCTCTCCTGGGGCTGCTGAGCAAACCTGACACCCACAGGAAACTCCCCAGATAAATGTCAGTGAATATTTCAGGCTTTTCTCTGTAAGTTTGAGGAAAATCATTTTTATAATAGCAATTGATAGGAAGAAATTCTTCCCTGTGATGGTGGTGAGGCCCTGGCACAGGTTGTCCAGAGAAGCTGCAGCTTCCCCATCCCTGGAAGTATCCACGGCCAGGTTGAACGGGGCTTGCAGCAACCTGGGGTAGTGGAAGGTGGTGTCTCTCCCCATAGCAGGGGGTTTGGAACTGGATGGTCTTGAAGGTCCCTTCCAACCCAGACCATTTCGTGATTCCATGATAAAAGAGGAGCAGTGACACGTGCCTTACAATTCCCCACATTTGTAGCTGAAACAGGAATCCTAAATTGGAATTTTTGGAAGGGGAGGTGTGAGGCAGAGGGGTCCTTCAGTCTTTGGGCTCATTCCATGCTGCTGTTCTTATTTTGGTTTGGTTTCTGGATGTGTTTCTTGGCAGAATTCCGACAGAGCGGAGCCAGGCCGTACGGGTTGGTGATTCCGATCAGCACGGACGCAGATGGAAGCTACGTGTCCAACATCCTCTCGGCGAGTCGGCAGCGGCGATGGGCGCGGGAGGTGTCGCAGAGCCCCAGGGAGCTCTACTTCAACGTCAGCGCCTTCGGGAGGGAGTTCCACCTCCGCCTGAGGCCCAACACTCGTTTGGTGGCTCCCGAGGCCGTGGTGGAGTGGTACGAAGACTCCGTGGAGGCTGGGAACGATGGTGGTAACGCGACTCAGACTGGAAGTGCCACAGAGCGGTTATGGAAGAGAGAGCCCCTGTGGACCAACTGTGCCTACGTGGGGGACATCACGGACATCCCCGGAGCTGCCGTGGCCATCAGCAACTGTGATGGGCTGGTAAGGCCGGTTTTGTGGCATTTGTGTCTCCTGTCACACTCCAGGCACAGCTTTTGTTGCTTTTAACCACACATCCCTAATGATGTCATTTATGGACCTGTATTTCTTAAATCCCTGAGAAAATATTAATGCCCTACTGCTTTGCTTTGGGATAATTTCTCTAAGGTTGGTAAGCAAAGTTCTTAATGTCTCAGCTATGTGAGAGAGGGAACTTAAAACTACATGTTGTTTGGTTTCCTTTTTTATTTGTATGAGTTATTACAAACAGGAAGATGAATAATGAAGGCATTTTCAGGCTTAAAAGGTGACCTTTTGTTAACTGAATTTAGAATTTGTTGTCCAAATCATCCCTCTTTGCTTCTCAGGTACCAAAATGAGGGGCTGCCCTCTTATCCAAGAATAGCAGCATTAAGTTTTAGAGGGTCCTTTATAAAGTGAGCATGTTTTTTGTTCTGTTAGATGCAGTTTTGTTTCATCAGGACGTGTCATATGAGAATTGAGTAACGATTCTCATTGTTTGAGAACACGCAGGTTTCCCTGTGGCTGAGCAGATGCCCAAGTCCCAGAATGAAAGGCTGGGCATGTTTGGAGCCCACACACCGTTCCTTGGTTCACTCAGGCAGCAGTGAAAGCCAACAATACCCACCTTGTGCTCCGTAAGGCGCAGGAGCACTGGTGGAACACGCCTGCGACATCCAGGGAGATGGATGTCGTGGTTACCCTCCTGCTGTTTGGGATGGGAACCATGTGGAAAAGTCTGCAACAAGCATCCTTTCTTGGAAGTGGGTTTCCCACTTCCCATAGCTGCCACGTGGTCATGATTTGATTCCATTTTGAGATAAGTCCTGGCTAGGACTCAGCAGCGGCAGCAGTCACTGTGGCAGTAACTGCAGAGATGGCTCAGCATCCCCATTCAGACCAAAACTCCTTGAATTCCCTTGCTTAGAGAAAGGAAATACTGGCAGTGGCTGCATCAGAGGTGATAACTAATGTCAATTTGGTGTGTTTTGGGGGTTTTTGGTGGGTCTTTGGGGAGAATCTGCTGCCAGTGCACTGTGTTTACAAAGGCCGAGCAGACTCCTGCCTGGCTAGATGGAGCTTCCAGTGGAATTGTTCTGATGAATGAGACCCTGGCAGCTGGGTTTTGGCAGTAAGCCTGAATGGAGTTGTTGTGTTGAGACAGCACGTGAAGACAAGAAATGGGATTAAATGGAATGAGATTAAGGAGTGTAGCTCCGTCACAGATTGCCGTGGGGCTGGCAAGCTGCTTGTGGTGTGTTTTCAGGTAAACGAAGCCAGAGGGGGACTTCTGGAGGGGGAGTGGCTTCACAGTGACAGAGGACAGGGTTGGATGGGATATTGGGAAGAAATTCTGTGCTGAGGATGGTGAGGCCCTGGCACAGGTTGCCCAGAGAAGCTGTGGCTGCCCCATCCCTGGAAATGTTCAAGGCCAGGTTAGATGGGGCTTGGAGCAACCTGGGCTAGTGGAATGTTTCCCTCTTTTCCCACAACATCCCATGTGCTTTCCATGGTTTTGGTGACTGGAGCAGGAGAACATGGGCTTTTTCTTTGAGGAGTAGTGGGTAAATGCTCCTGGGTCACTCTTGTCTCTCTGTTCATTTCGACATTTGCAGTTTTAACATCTCTTGGAGCTCTAATCATGTGAGTGTGAAAGAAATAAATAATCCTGAAGATTTGTTTTATGGTTTTTTCCTCCCAGCATCTCCCAGGGTAGCACAAGGAACTTGCAATTACCGTCTCTGGCCTCTCTGTTGCTGTACTATGTGTCTCTCCACCCAGCTGGAATATTTGATCCTCAGTGTATCCTAAAGACATGAGGAGTGAGATAATATGGGTTAACAGAAACTGGAACAAGAGTGAGAAATTCTAGGGGCGTGTGTGTGCTGGAAGGATTTATTTTTGACTTCAAAGGAATTTAGACACTCTCCAGAGCAGCCAGCTAGGTTCTGAAATCATGGAGAGAAACTGAAGGGAATCACTGGGGCAGCAGTTTGCACAATGTATAACTTGTACAAGAGGTTGGATACCTTAAGTAAGAGAAAAAGAGCGTTTGGTGCTAAATTTTGATTGTTTGATAGTAAATATGTGGAATAATTGGCATTTGCATTAGTAAAGTAAGATTTTGCCCACAGTCTCTTCCTGAATCTAAACTTACATTTAAACCCCCAAATACTTGAACGCTTTTGTTTTGAAATAGTTTGCATATCTACTTTTGCAGTGGAAGTTGTCTGTCTGCCATCAGTTCTGCAAATTCCTATTTTCACATCTGCTTAATCTCCCTTGGAAATGACCCTGTTTATTTAAAAAACCCACATGCATGTGCCTGCACTTGTCATGGCAGAAGAGCCCTTCGTTAGTCACGGGGGAGCTGCCTCTTGTCTTCTTCACTGTGTGTCAGAATGCTGGTGCTTCCACGGGTTTCTGCTGCGTGTTTCTGCTGCTGTTTGGTCAAACTAGCAGCATTTATTGTCAGAATCCCTCAGGAGTGGAAGGTGGCAGCCTCAAGAAAACACTACAAATGGTTTAGATTGCAAATAGAGAGAAGGCAGCAAGCCTTACACTGAGAAATAGTGGCTTAAAACACTTTCTACCTGTTATGATATAGAAAATCATCTCAGTTTCTCAGTTAGCTTCCTGTCTTTTTGTTACAAACTCCGAGCAGGTGTTGGTATGTGATACCTTCAGCTTGTACTTCCACTCTGGACTACATTTCTGTAGATGTGTGTCTCTGTGTTGGAGCTGGGATCTGGTTTATGCTCACATCCGTGCCACCCCAAGGGCAGTGCTGGTTTCTGTTTCTCCTAGAAACCTAGCTTGTTTCAAATGAAAGGGCTGGGCCCAGGACAATGAGCCTTTAATCTTTGACTTCAGGTTCCAAGTAAAATGTGACTTCTTTTTTTGTTTGTTGGAAGTGATTTGGAGTATTTTTGTTTATTGAAGTTCCATGGCCTTCAAGCCCAGGGCAGCATATGGTTGTTGGAAGTGCAGCTGTTTGCAAGTGGAAGATGCTCAGGAATCTGCCTGCCTTGTAGTGTTCAGCTGCCAAACCAGGGAAATCCTGGAAGACAGACCAACCATCAAGAATTTAAAAAAATACCCAAACGTGCTTAGATCTGTCATTTGTGACAGATGATTCCTCACTTGCTTATTGCCATCCCTTTTTCCAGGGATATGGAGACGTGAAGAAACACGTCTGTGCATGTTCACAGCTACTTTCCTTTGGCAAATCTTTTGGAAATACAGGCTGGAGTATCTCAGACTAGAGATAATTACACAGGCTTTAAACTTGGTTCAGGAAAAGCTTTAAAAATCTGTAGGAGTTGGGGCGTATGGGATCCAAGGAGTTTCAGGGCATTTTGATTTGTTTCAAATTCTTTTTTATTACCATTGTTTCATCAGGACTGAACTATTAAGGCTTATTTCTTGTTCCTGTGTTGGTTCTAAGGTACTATTTCAGCATGATTTCCCCCAAGCTGGCAAGACAGAGTTCCTAAGTGGAGAAACAGCTTTCTAGGAGCCGATGGTGTTTTATCCCAGTGTATTGGAATAGCATATTGGAGACAAACACTTGAATTGCTGCAGAGCATCTGATTGTAGAAACTCAGAAACATCAGAAACGCTTGTTGAGTGTGGGATTGGGATTGGGACTGGGACTGTCCCCTCGGGCCTGGAGATTTCTTGCAGTCCAAGCTGGGAGCTGTGGTCAAGGGGACGTCTGGTCATCCAGGACTTTCTGGGAGGGCAAAGCACAAGGAAGGCAGAACAAACCCCGGGGAGAAGGAAGGCAGAACAAACCCCGGGGAGAAGGAACGCAGAACAAACCCCAGGGAGATGGAAGGCAGAACAAACCCTGGGGAGATGGAAGGCAGAACAAACCCTGGGGAAAAGGAACGCAGAACAAACCCCGGGGAGAAGGAAGGCAGAACAAACCCCGGGGAGAATGAACGCAGAACAAACCCCGGGGAGAAGGAAGGCAGAACAAACCCCGGGGAGAAGGAAGGCAGAACAAACCCTGGGGAGATGGAAGGCAGAACAAACCCTGGGGAGAAGGAAGGCAGAACAAACCCCGGGGAGAAGGAAGGCAGAACAAACCCTGGGGAGATGGAAGGCAGAACAAACCCTGGGGAGAAGGAAGGCAGAACAAACCCTGGGGAGAATGAACGCAGAACAAACCCCAGGGAGAAGGAAGGCAGAACAAACCCTGGGGAGATGGAAGGCAGAACAAACCCCGGGGAGAATGAACGCAGAACAAACCCCAGGGAGAAGGAAGGCAGAACAAACCCTGGGGAGATGGAAGCGGCTCTGGCCGCGTGCCGCTCTGGGCAGATGGCAGCGGTGTCTTAGGCTGATTTAACTCCGATATTCCTGCTCCCCTGCCCCACTGTGCTCTTCCCACAGTAATTCCCTCCTCACCCTGAACTCCTGTGACCTGCTGTGCCTGCTCTTAGCACTGGTGTTTCACTGTGCTTGGCAGCATGATGAGCTGGGCGTGATGGGTTGCAGCTGCACTCCATCCCCGTCACCTCTCCACCACACAGCACTTCCCACAGCCGTAGTAATCCTTAGTAAAGAGGATTTCTCAAAGTTCAGGAACTCCAGAAACTTGGGAAAATGCATTCCCTCGCTTGGGACTTGGGGCTTCTTGAGTAAAACCCAGAGGGGAGGAGCATTGATTGAGAAGGGAGGCGATGGGACGGAAGTCAGGTGACAGTATAGTGTAAAATGATAAACTCTAGAAATTCTTTTATAGGTCTGGTTTGCTTCTCCCTGAAATTTATCACTCAAAGCAAATGAGAACTTCACCCTTACTTCACAGTCAAAGTTTATGCAGATGGTTGCTCAAGCTCCATTTATTTATTCTTGTTTGTTTTTATAAATTCTCCTAACAGGGCTAGATTTGGTCTAATGATAGGTTTGCCTCATTTCTAAGCCCTTGTGTCTTCTCCTCTCTCTCCTGTCTACCTTCAAACACAGACTTTGGGCCTTAAAAATTTTGCTTTGGCCCCTTAAGGTGAGCCTTTATACCTCAGAAGGGATGTTTGGAACTTGTGAGGGTTTATATCCTAAAAATTAGGTTTTTAATCCTAGAGGCAAAGTTTTGAACTCCAGAAATGAGGCTTCATGACCCAAAAATGAGTTTCTTAGGTCTTAAAGTGTGATTTAGACCCTATGTATGAGGGATTGGACACTCAAGATGTGTCTTGGACCCTAAGGATTGATTGGATAATAAAAATTAGAGCTCTGGACATGGTAAATGAGGCTTTGGACACTATAAATGCAACTTTGAGCTATATCTGTTCCAAAAGGTGGAGGTAGTTTATCTGTTTTTGACTCATAGGAAGTGTTTGTAGGCACTTCTTGGTAACTGAAATTAAACTTGTGCTGTTTGTCTCTATCCTCTGCTGAGGAGCAGGTGGCAGCAGGTTATCAGATAACTGAAAGCAAAGAGGACAGGAAAATCAATCCCATGTGTTCTGACCATTCTGCAGAATTCCTCACCCTCCAAGCTGAGGAGAGATGCAGGGAGTGACCTGTGATGTCATCTAAGGTGCCTTCTAGAAAAGGAGGACTTGCCTGTGGGCCCTCTCTGGAACAATCAGCAGGAATAGCCCAGAACACCTGAGCTGTGAATTTAACAACTACCCCAGGCTGGGCAAAATGTGCACGTGGGACGTAGCCATGAGTGGAAAATATGGTGCTCAGGAGGCTGGGGTTGATATTAGTCTGTTTTTTCCTGTCCTTAGGTTGGAGACGATACTTGAAGGTGAATTAAGAAACTTGACAGTCTAGTGTGGGTGAGGCCAGGTGAGGAGAGCATCCTCTAGGAACAGGTTTAGGAACAGACAGCTGGAGAGAGTCTGCCTGGAGACTTTTCATACAAAGTCTCCACTTTTGGTTGCCACAACTTCAGACTTTTATTTATAGTTTATTTCTGATGTTGAAAAGTCGTTCTGTACAGCAAAGCAGAGGTTTACATGTAATCCCTCTCTTTTAAGCAATATATTTAGGGCCTGAAACTGCTGTTACAGATCAGTGTGTGGTTAAAAATGGTCTGGAACAAAGGGCTGGTGGCTGGGTTCTGCTCTGGATATATCGTTTGTAGCTGTTATTTAATCACACCTTGTAGTCCTGGTGATGCATTTTCACAAAACACTGCTTTCATGGCACTTGGGCAAAGAATTTCCTTTCTGGATTTTTCCTTCTTTATTTCCAAAACAGCAGATGCTTCTTAAATTTTTTGATTCCTGGAGGCTCACAGCTGACAGTTTATAAAGTAGCATAAGCTTATTAAAATGCCTAAGTAGAGCCCTTTTTTATAGTTTCAGTAATAAATCCCAGACTGTATAACCTGCGTGGACCCTCGATAGCGCACACAGAGTGCGCGAATTGGGCTCTCATTCCTCATTCATGTCCTGCCTCCCCATGTCACCTGTGGGAAAGTGTGTGTCCCAGGAAAAGACAGTAAACAGGTACTGAAATAGTCAGGCTTGTCAAAATCCAATCCTTGTAGCCTCTCTCCAAGTTCTCACTGGTGGTGGAGTTGGTGCTGAGTTTGTAACTGCATTTGGTAGGGTGGAGTACAGAAGCCATATTCAGCAATGGCTGTTTTGATGTTCCATGTTTATTCAGTGTTGTAGCTACTTGGGTCTGGAATTTAGCCTGCAAGGCACATGGTCTGATGTTTGCAAAGGGGCAGTAAGCAGGACTGGAGAGAAAATACTGTGCCAGGTCATTGAGGAAAAGAGTTGGTCTGCTCTTGCCTGTTCATAGTTTTCTCGCAGGGTCACACTGCAGCTCTAAACATTTTGCTCCCATGCAGGCTTTGAAAGAGTCAGGGAAAGAAGAGTCAGTTGGTTCCATCTCTGGCCCCTGTGCTTCAGCAGGCGCTTCTTGAAATTATGGATAAAGTGCAGCACTGTTGTTCCCATTAAAACAATCTTTGCTTTCACTTCTATTTTAAATAGATACTTAGTTTTCATTGAGTGCTTCTGCTACTTGGCTGAGGACTTCAGGAAATTACAGCCATGCCACGCTAAATCAGCTTCCCTACCTCATAAAAATCCCTTTGTCATTTGACTTTCTTGGTTTATGTGTGACCAAAGGTGTAAAACTACTTTTCCTTTTCCTTTGAGAGATTTTACCGTACTTGTTTTTTTTTTCCCTTTGTGCAAGGATGTAGAACCAATCTAAAACTATGAGTGTGATGGAAGTATTACTAGCTTTGGTGCTTCCTAGCTTTTGATCCACAGAGTGTTTCCATTCAGAGGAAGCTGCATCAGTTTTCTGTCCTCCTCTGGCTCCTCTCCGAGGAGATGACTCCTGCTCACCCATAGTTTGGGCTGAGTTTTCTGTTGCCTTGGAAGAGTGATGATGCTGCGGCAGCATTCTTGACTGTTGTGTACAGGCAGCAGATAAATCAGTATTTCTTTTGTGTGCCGCTGTAGAAATGGTGCTGCTGACATCCAGATCATGAAATCTTCATATTTTGGCATTATTTATTCACTTTATGCTTTTGGAGTATTCAGCACTTGAAGGTCTCATTTCCCCTTCTCTGAAGGCGATCAGATGTCCTCACTTTTGGTTTTCCTTTCCACATTTTAGAGGAATCTGTGGCTGGTGTCATCCCATGACTTCTGGATCTGGGAAAACACCACGTCTGCTGCAGAACTGGCATCCTTTGCTGTCTCCTGTACCATTTCTCCATGAAATAGTTCCCAGCAAAGACCTGCTGCAGCTGACACAAAGACAAAACCTGTGCTCAGTAAATATTTCTACAGAGATTCGCTGGGACCGAGGAGGTGCCTGACTGCTCTGAGCATGTTCCATGCATACTTTTCCCTCTTGAATAACTGATATTTTAAACCCACAGCTCCTTCTCTAAGGACAAAGCATTTGGCCTGCCAGCTCTATGCGGCAGTTTGCTGTTAAAATGAATCCCAGTAGGTTTTCCAAGAAAAAAAATAGAGAGATCTTTTTCCACATAAAATCAAAGTTTGTTTTTTTCTCTGTGCTTTCGTATAACTCTTAAGGGCTTCCATTGAGTTTTCTTAGATTTTCTGAAAGGGGGAAAAAGAAGACCCAGCATTTGGATCAAAACCAAGCATGAGAAATTTCAGCATAAAGGAATTTTCTTATGGATGTTTATAGAGGAGACTAAAAAACTTAATTCCAGTCCTGTGCAGTGACCCAGTAAATGCTGACATTTTCTTCTGTGCAAATTTAACAGGATCTTGGTTAATTTGATGGCTCTTCCAAATGCCTTTTGCTCCTTAAAGTGGTATCAATTAGTATGTTGAGAGACTTCAATTCCTCTGGGCAGATGATTTCCAGTATTTTAGTAGGAGCTTGTCTAAGAGCCTTCTAAGTATTGCCCATGGTTTGGAAGAGGATATTAAACATTCCTACCTTTTCATCCTGTTTCTGAATCTTCTGAACAAATAAGACTTCTCTTGGCAGAAGATTTTTGTTTTGATTTAAAAATCTGGTATTAGTGATTGGTCACAAACTGGTGCTGGGTTAATAATTCAGTTGTCAAGTCTCTGTGCTGCCTTTGTTCAACACCCTTCAAGGATGGAGCCTAAAATGATACAGGAGCTCTTGCTTCAATTCTGAGATGCATGGCCAGGATAAAACATGGCCTAGAACATGGATTTTATATCACACCGATCTTCCAGAGATGGAAAATGAGCTGTGGAATTTCTGCTTGCTCCTCTGGGAAGCACTCCAAGGGTGCTGGAGCTGGAGGGTTAGTAAATGGGGATGTTTTACCCCAAAACCGTGGTGTTTTCCCAAAGCCAGACACCTCCATGGAGACTGGAGGCCCATCCATGGAGGAGGAGGAATTCCATCTGCAAACCTCCTCTCTAGGTACCCGGCAGCTGGATCAGGAACATCTGTTTCTCCAAAATGCACGCAGTGCTGCAATATTACTTTTTTCCAGCATTCCTCTAATGTGTAGTATTCTTTTATATGCCAAGTATGTCGAGGCCATAAATAATTTAACATGCAGAAGATGTGAAAGGAGGGAAGTAGGTCCGTTTGGATGCCTTTCCCCCTCCCTGCCAGAGGGACATGTCGCACTGTGTGAGCACGGTGGGACTTGGGACAGGAGGACATGGAGGGCCTGGAGTGACAGGACAAGGGGGATTGCCTTCAACTGACAGAGGGCAGGTTAGATGGGATATTGGGAAGGAATCCTTCCCTGTGAGGATGGTGAGACACTGGCATAAACTGAAGAGTGGCATCATGGGCAAACTCAACAACTTGAGAAGCTTCTAGAGGATTTTTGGAGAGAAACTCAGAGATTCAGTTGATTGTTGCCAAAACATGGAACCCGTGTGGCATGGGAAATAATACCCACCCGAGGAACTGAAGGTGTAACCCTGGAGCTACACAAACTTAGAATCAGTGTCCAGCCACTGTGGCTGAGTTTTGGGGGAGGCTGGCAAAGGGAAATGTGCTGCAGGCAAAGCATACTTCTTTGCTTTTATTTTTCTTCCAATAAATCAACCAGTGTTCGGTGCGACTCCAAAAGCTTTTTGCCTTTGGGTTGGAAAGTGGAGCAGCAGGTAGGTGTGACGCAGGTTTTGCACAGTCACCGAACTGAACCCACCTTAAGCCAACAGAGAGGGTGAAAGGTAGCAGTGTTTTGGGGCTGAATCGGTGTTTTCAGACGAGGCAGCACCTCTTTTATAAAAGCACGTTTCTATCGACTCCCTAAGAAGTTTAGACTGGAGGGCTGTCTCCAGAAGCTGCCCCCTCCCCGCTGCAGGTCCCAGGTGTTTGTCTTGGCAGGAGGCAGTGTCTGCTCGGCCGGGGCTGGGATATTAAATGGAGGGAACACAGAGCTCTTGATGCTTTTCAATGGGGCTTCTATTTAGGTAGGGGCAGGATAGAGCTGTCAGGCACCTGGGATTGTCCAACGGGGAAAAAAGGAGGGATAAGGAGTGGGGGGAGAGCCCTGGAAATGTTTTCCAATTCCATCAGTAGAATGGTGAGAAGCAAGTGTTTTCTGGGAGGTAGAGCCTTGTGTTGGTTTGACTGCTGAGTCCTTTGCTGCAGTCCAGGCATTGGTGGATGGAGAAGTCAAGGATGAGACTGGCTGAAATGATGTGGAGCACCGGAAGCACAAGGAGCCTCCTGAACTGAACTTCCCACATATGGAGAGTCTTGTAAGAGATTTCCCTACAAGCTGAATGATCCTTGTGTGGCCCAAAGTGAGAACTAATCCAGGTATCCTGATTCTGATACTTGGGATAGTTCTCATTTTCCATATGTATTCCAGATTCTGCATTTAATTTTTAAGGTGTGTGGGGTGGTTGATTCATTTAGTTTCCATAGAATGGAAATTTAATTTCAGTGGCCTTAAGCTGAAGGACGAAAGGTTTGGATTGGGCATTAGGAAGAAATTTTTCCCTGTGAGGCCGTTGCACAGGCTGCCCAGAGAAGCTGTGGCTGCCCCTGGATCCCTGGAAGTGTTTGAGGTCAGGTTGAATGGGGCTTGGAGCAGCCTGGTCTAGTGGAAGGTGTCCCTGCCCATGGGGGCAGGGTGTTTAAAGTCCCTGCTAACCCAACCCAGTCCATGATTCCATGATTCTGTGTGGGAAACAAGGGGAGTCCATTTTGGATGCTTGTAGGAAATGCAGGTGGAAGCTGAAACCAGACCATGGCAGAGTCCCTCTTCATTGGATAAACCAAACCTCTGTTGGTCTTCATGAGAGTGAAGGATACTCAGCCTCTCTTGGTCAAATAAAGGCTTCTTCTGCCCTTGTTTTGAAGAATGGAAGGGGGAAGAGAAAACATTTGGAGAAATCTCCAGGCTTTGAAATTCTTGATGTACAGATCCTGTCCGTTTCCCTATGTTGGTGCAGGTGTTGGACTTGATCTTGTTCTTTGAAGCAAGCAGGTTCATCCTCCTGAGCGTAGTTTCTCTCATAAAACAGGGCACAGGTAGTTCTCCCTTTTCCCACTGAATTTTTCAGTGTCTTTGGATTGGGAAGTAACTGCCTGGCTCTTTCACACAAGCCTGCTTCACTCTGCTGAGAGCTGTGATCTTCTCATGCTTCCCTTCTAGGCAGAGTCCAACAGCACAGTCCATATTTGCACCTGTGTGTGACTGAAGGGGTCACAAGCTGGAACCACCTTCTGGAGGGGAAGGGCGTTTTGGCATCCTTAGATCCCTGTGTTCATTCCTGATATTTTTCTTGCTTGTTTCTTGCCAAGGATGACCCATTTCATGTAGCCTCCTGCTGCTGAGCAAGCTCCAACCTGCTTATTAATCTGCTTCCACTTATTGACAGCCTGCTGTGTTTGGAGATGAATGTAGAGCCTTGAACATGGTGTTAAGTTTCAATTTTTTAAGCTTATATAAGCTTAAAAACATCACACTAAGTTTCATTTCAACTCTTCCCAGTGAAGACCCAGCACGTGGTGTTTCCAAATTACTGTGTATGGCAGAGGGATGCGCAGATCCTGAGACAGATAGAGGATGTCTGTAATACAAATGAAGATTCTCATGTAGAGAGATGCAGGGCAGCTCTGTGCATCTTGAATTCCCGTATTGTGTTGCTGGTTTGCTTCAAGCAGCTTTGCAGATCTGCTCTCCCACTGTTCAGAGCTGGTTTAGGAGAAGTAGCTGCTAATTAACGCCTCGGTTCCCCAGGGTGTCACATCAGTGTTTGAAAAACTCTTTCTTTGTTGTACAAAGGCATTAAGGACAGTTTAAAAACAGAACATTTTCTTCTTTCTAAGAGATTCTATGTCTTAGAAAATGTTCCCAATACAGATACCAGCAGAGTGTGGCATGGAGACTGGGAGCAGAAGGTGAGAGCATCCTCTGACCTCGTGGTGTTACCATGGGATGGTAGGATGGGTTTAACAACCCAAAGCCTTTCCTACTCTCTGGTGCTCAGTTTTAGAAGCACTTGATAATGGCCATCAGTGTGACTGCTGAACAAACTTCCTGACATTTTGAGGGTGGCCTTTCCAAAGCTCACCTGGGAATTAACTGCCTCACCCATACTGCAAACCGCTAGAAAAGGGGGCATTTGACTTCCTAAAATACTTTTGGAAATCCCACCCATAATTTTTAATACTGAAGGTAAATGTGGCCATTAATGGACACTTCACAGCTCTCCGTTGTGCTCTCTGAATGAAGGGCTCTTTCCTCTTTCCCTACAAACACCCCATGCATATTTATAGGGAATCATGTTCCCCCTTAAATACTGTTGATTTTGGCTCAGGAAGTGATTCCTTAGTTTAACCTGCCCTTGTAGGTTATTTTCTCAAGGCTTTATATTGTTTCTTATTCCCTTATGCTTGTCTGCATCTTTTACATTTTGGGGGGGAAAAAAAAAGTATTTTCCAGATTTTACTTCATCCATGAATTGTCCAGTAAAGGATATAAGGTTTGGTGTCCTCTGGGGAGCCCTCCTAGGTGGGCTGCCTGGGCCAGACTGGGTTTGGCCTCGCTCCCACGTACTTTTTATTATGAACTCCAGCAACACTTGCTCTTGCAGTTTCATAACTCCACAGTATTCCCTCTATTCACTCTGCACCATTTCTTCTGGATCAAGGGGGACAGGAAGAACTGCAGGGATGGAAGGAATTAATGCTCAGAAGTCATTTATACAGCTACAGATACTGGGGAGCAAGGTAGATGCAGATGGGGTGCTGATGGGACCTCGGGCAGGTTTCTTCTGGATTCTCCCCTGGGAGAAGTGAGTCTGTAGGAAAGCCAAGGAGTTAATCCACTTCCCTGAGCCTCAGGGCTGAGGTGGTGCTGGGAACAGGCAGGTTTATTCCAGCCACTATGCCCCAAAAGCTGCTTTTGGTTTTTGGTGGTCCTGTTGTCTTCCCTCTTTGACAGAATCCTGAGGACAGCTCTGGAGAACTCCGCAGTAGTGCAGATTCCAACCTGCCTCCTTCAGTGGATGGAAATTTTGAATGTCATTAATTTAGAAGAAAAAAGTAGTAAAATTAATAGCATTCCAAGATTGGAGACTGCTTTCCTGGATTGCTCCATCAATGTGCTTTTGTGGGAAAAAAAATAAATTTCCACTACATACTTTTTTCTTGAAAATCCACCACAGCCTTTTCTCCGAGGGAGCTTTGAAAAATACGTGCTCCGAGCACCTCCCTGGACATCTCTCTGGCTGGGGGGAAGGAAGCACTGGGTTGGCACTACAGTTTGCAGGGAGGATTCACTTGAAAATGCATAGCCTGCTTCTGCCCCTTCGTCGCCATTCGTTTGGCAAACTTCAAGCTCTTTTTATTGGTGAAGTTTTTTTTTGGGGGGGAGGAGGGGAAGAAATGTATGGGTTACAGTAGTATTGCAAGCATTTTATGCGTCATCCCTCTTGGTATTTGTTTTTGGAGCCTCAGGCTGGGTCTTTAGGCTCTAAAATGGCATATGGACATGTTTTCTCTCTTCCTTACCAGGCTGGAATGATAAGAACTGATGAGGATGAGTACTTCATTGAGCCTTTGGAAAGAGGAAAGCAGATGGAAGAGGAGAAGGGAAGGATCCACATGGTGTACAGGCGCTCGGCGGTAGCGCAGCATCCCACCGACGTGCTCCCCGATGTCCACACAGAAGGTACAGTACCCCGTGGGGGTTGTTTGCAGATCTATTCCAGGTGACTCCAGCCAATGGAAGCTTTTGAAGGAGGCTGTACAACTCTGTTTAAAGTTTGGGTCCTGTTTCTTTCTGATTAACAGCGAAATTTTGCCAATTTTATTGTTTTCCTCCTTCCGCTGGTTGCTATGAAAGTGATCTGAAGGCTGTTGTGTTGATCAGATACATTCTGTCACATCCAGGAATTCCCCTCTGCCTTGAAGATGGTGTGGTTGGTCCATCTGAGAATAATTACCATGTCTGGGAATAATTACCATCGTGTAGTTTAATCCATTTGCTTGTGTATCTTTTTAATGTTACACAAATCCTCATAAGCCAAGGCATTGCATGTTGAAGGTTGAGGGTTCTGAGGCTCTGGGCTCAGGATGAAAGAGCAGCTCTGCACCCGTCAGTGCTCTGCCTTTATTTCAGTATCATTCAGCTTCTCACATTCCTGTGTTTACGTTGTGTTCACATATTGTTGAAACAGGAAAGGGTTTGGGAAATAAAGGAAGAAGTACTTAAAATGCAGAGAACTAGAGATGTTTGGCTTTTGGTACCCCAGCAAGGCCATTCCAGTTTAGCTCGTGCATCTGGGAGGGGTTTAGCCTGGAGAAGAGGAGGTTCAGGGAGACCTTCTCTGACAGGAGATAATGGAGGTTGTTGCCAGGTGGGATTCAGTCTCTTCTCCCAGGTAAAAAGTGACAGGTCAAGAGGACATGGCCTCACATTGCACCAGGGCAGGTTTAGATTGGACATTAGGAAAAATTTCTTAATGCAAAGCCTTGTCAAGCCCTGACACAGGCTGCTCAGGGCTGTGGAGGAGTCACCATCCCTGGAGGGATTGAAAAGTCATCTGGGTGTGGCACTTGGGAACATGGGTTAGTGGTAGCCTTGGCAGTGCTGGGGCAATAGCTGAACTCGATCTTGGAGGGCTTTTCCAACCTGAAGATTGCTGAAGGTTAAAGCAAGGTGCCCAGGCTTGTGGAGCCTGAGGAAATGTTTGCAGTGGTTGAGTTGTCTGGTTGGTATGAGCTGCACGTGAAAATGTTCCTCTTCTTTGTCCTTGCTCCCCCACCACCGTGCTTGGGCTCGAGGCAGCCATGCAGAGTATGACCAAGCTCATGCTTTGGGAGTTCAGCCAGCACACACTAGAGTCCAAATTTTCACTTACAGATGACAGATGACTCAACAAAACAGCCGTTAAGATAAAAAAGTACTTTAAATTGTTGTTGTCAATGAAGTTGTCACAGAACTGGAACCAGTGTGACAGCCTTTCTCAGCAGTGACGCAGGACACGCTGTGTCATGTTTTCCCTACATGTCAGTTTTCTAAGAGGGAGCCTTCCAGCTCTAGCTATGTGGAAGGAGCTTGCAGTCTGACAGGACATCTGCTGTTCCTGCAGGATTTTACAGCCTTTGGGGATTGGTTGGACATTGCTCAGACTGTTGGACAGAATGAGTGTGGGAGTTGTAAGTCGAAAAGCTGCCATCCTGAGGGCAAGGTTTGGGCAGTGATCACAGTGCTGAGGAGCATGGATTGGTGCCTCTCCGGTGCTCTCGTGGAAGTCAGCACACCTACCCACTTCTCTTTCCCTGTTTCCTTTAGGGCTGTCCCTTTGATGAAGCTTCACTGAGCTGACTTAAGTGGGAACCAGAAATGTGTGGGGTTCTGGGGAAGGTATTGGGGTGCCTCAAGCTGCTGGGTAGCGTGGCTTCAGCCTTCCAACCCTGGAGCAGCACCCTGTGCTGATTTCTATTCATGGTATCCATGGCTCTGGACAGCATCTTTAGGGAATGACAGTGGCAATTTGCATGGATTGTTTTCATAATTTGCTTTGTGTAGACACTGGTTTCTTTAGAAGCCTTACATGATACACTCAAGAAATCAGATTGGAAATCCTACCCCATTCCTGTGGAGAATTTTTCTTTGTGTGTGTGCCCAGCCAGTTTAGGCCCCTTGAAGGATTCCTTCAGTAGTTGTTGCCTTTTTATACCTCTGTCTTTTCAGCCATTTTGGTGTGAGTAGGATCTCTTGCATATAAATGGACCTGAATATTTGGGGTTTGTTTTGATACCAGGGAATTGTAGATAGTTTTATATCTTCTAAGCTTAGAAAATGCCTCTGCTCTCACTCAGTGATATCAGGGAAATGTGGATGATTTTCCATAATTTGACAGGCTGTTGGCAGGATTGACTATTTGTATGTCATGGGTAATCTGTCTGCTGATTCAAAGGATCTTGTTTGACTGTATTCCTTGGAATGTGATCTTCCTTCTGCTAGGTGAGGCAGTCAGGGAAGCAGTAGGTCTTGATCACCGAATGTTAAAGTAATTTTATTAACCCAAAATCCTACTTGGTCCTTGTGATGTCCATTGGACAGGGTGTTAGCTGGTTTCAAGTGCTTGGCTCGGGTTAGTTCCCCTGGACAAAGGAAGCTCTTCCTCTTCTGTGGGGTGGAAGGCAAGGCCTCCCATGGGAAATCCCACCTATTGATAAAACACTTAAATGTAGTGGGATGTGACACTGGACATTTGTTTTGAAGCATCTGGGATGAGCATCTGGTTAAGCCTGGTGTGGGAATCATATCACGGAGCGGGACGGTGTCTAGAGGTCTCCATGGGTGTAAATACACATGATGGTCTCCTGACAGCTTTTCCATGTCACACTGTCCTGGGGTGACATTTGTAAGCTCGACTTCCCCAGTCGTTTAAGTCTTGATCCTAAAGACACTGAACATCTGCGCTTCTCATTTGGGCTGAGTACTTCAGGTAGTCAGCATTCACGTTGTGTTACTCCCAAGTAATGTCTCTTAAATCAAAAAATACTTATCCTTAAGGGCAAAAAGGAACAAAGGCCAAGTCTCCATGTTGGGGGTGAAGGGTCTGAGGGACAGAGAGCAAATGAGCTGTGCAGGCAGAGCTGAAAGAAACAGAACAGTGTATGAGGCTGTCATGTTAAAACATGATTTAAATAAATCCTTACAATTTTCTCACCAAAACAGCTTTTTACTCAGGAACAGAAGGAAATGCTCTCAGGACAAGCCCGAGTTTGGGAGGTTTTGGAAGTATAACAATGATACTACTCTGGGTGGGATGAAAAGAAGCTGCTCCCTGTTAATAAGCTGAGAAGCATCACTGAAATGTGTAATCATTAACCTTATTCCTTGAAAGCACTCAAGGCACAACAGAAACAGGCAAAGAACCTGTAGAATTTGCAATCAAATTTGCACCTAGGAGGCCTTCTGTGCAAGTTCTACTGAATTTGGCTCAGGAGTGTGGTAAAATAAAACCCAAGCAGAAACATAAAAGCCCGATCCAAGTCTGATGGAGTCAGTGGGAACACTGACAGCAGTGGGATGATGAGGCAGGGTTTGGATCATATGCTGCTCGAGCTGATAACTGAGTATTCCATTTGTCTTTCCTCCTGTTTGCTCATTTATTGTTTTTTCTGTGCACTTCTGTATGGTAGAATGATGGCAACCAACCCTGAGCTTAGCGGTTACACAGCGTGGTAACGTACTCGGAGCTTTCCTCCTTCATCCTCCTCTTCACACCATAGTATTTTTTAAATGACAACCTATTCACCCAGCAAGCACTTGAGATGAAAGTATTTTGGTAATTACTTCCTAACAGTGGGAAACAAGGAGTAGGAGCCTTTATCTCCCAGCTTCCTTTCAGAATTTTCATTTTCCCCGAGGAACCAAAGTGCTTGTGTGTCTGATGGGGTTGCCATGGCGCTGGCGTCGAGTGTCTTTGTCCCAGGTGGGAAACATGTAGGAGGAAGAAATGATTTGGGAATTGCTCCTGGTTGCCTGGGAATGAAACCCTGGAATAGAAGGTAGAAGAGTGGGAAGACTATTGCCTGCTTGGAGACCTCCCTGTGTGCACTTCCCCAGGCACATTAGTGGTTCTCAGGGACACTGTTGTGCCGGAGGGTGTCTGAACTCTTTCTCAGCAGAATTTCTCATGACCTGTGTTCTGGTGGAGGATATTTTTGATGCTGCACAGCCCACCACAGAAGTTTGTGCATCAGAACAATGGGGAAGATGGAAATTATTTCTGTGTAGACTCATTACAGCATGTTGTGTAACATCCTCTGTTCAGTATGGACATTGTTGTATAAACACAGAATCCCAGTGTGGTCTGGGTTGGAAGGGACCTTAAGGAATCATCTTGCTGCACCTCCTGCCATGGGCAGGGATGCCTTCCACTATCACAGCTTGCTTCAAGGCCCATCCAGCCTGGCCTTGGACACTTCCAGAGATGGGGCAGCTTCTTTGGGCAGCCTCTGCCAGGGCCTCACAACCCTCAGAGGGAATAATTTCTCCCTAATATCCGGACAAAAGTCTCTCTCCAGCTCTCTGGTAGTCCCCCAAGAAAGGGCCACCAATAACTTGTATTGATGGCAATAACCTGCGTTGTCTAAGTTCTTTGTCCAGCACTTCTAGAGCTTTTGCTTTTAATTTAGCCTTCTTCTCTTACATTGAAACTGAAGTGGATTCTCTGGAGTTCTTCACTGAATATAGTTTGAGGGGTTGGGGTTTTTCTTTTTTTTTTAGGTAACAGTTTGCTTAAGGAAATGGTAATCAAATAAAACAGGAAGAGCACAGTATGGTGTAAAAGAAAAGGAGTGTTGGTGATGGTGATAGGAAGCAAAGGGAAACACAGACTTTATAGTGAGGAAAAGCTTACAATTTTTTTTTAAGAAAGAAAAGCTTGAGCAGGGTGGATCAGAAGGTGCTGTGAAGTGACTGATGTGCTCTGTCTGTGTCAGGGAGGCTGTGCCTGATGATGAGAGCAGGAACATCCATCTGCTTAAGTCGTCTTCTATTCTTGGCAATAACAAAGGAAAATGATTTTTAAATAAAACCAAGAATAAAGGCTTCATTCCAACTGCAGGCACCCAGCGCCAGAGTAGTAAAACACACAGAAAAATCTGTATGAAGGGAAAATTGAAAGAATGGAGACAGGTCAGTACATTCAGCCTGCGGCCATTCCAAGGCTCATACCAGTTTCCCATAAAAACTCCCTGTGCCCCCAAATTGCATAGGAAGAAGAATACTTTCAATAAACAGTAGTGCTAACAGAGAGGAGAGGGTTTAAAACATTGTGTAAGCAGCTGTCCTATGTGAGGGTTTGGTTCATAGAAGACATTGTCAAAGTAATCTGGGAGAGACATGCCAAGGTGAGGATCACCCTTGGGTGGCCCATGGAGGACTGAGATCCCTGGCTTGGAGGTGGAGAGGCTCATCTCTACTGCTGAGTTTGATCAGAAAGGTGCACATGAGATGGTTCAAAGTGCTTTTTATGGACCAGGACATATGTACCAGAATGGCACTCTCTGAGAATATGGGAACGAGAGTCAGAGGAGCTGCCTTATCAGGGGGAGTTTATGTGAATTAGAGGTCAGGAACCAGAGGAAATGAATCCTCCCACAGCTTGCGGGGGCTGAGGCTTGTTCATGTGTTTCACATGCGCATCCTACAAACTTAGGACTGAAAGGAGAGCACCGAGAGACTCTTTCACTGGGAGCAGAGAGCTGTGTTTAACCAGTCTGTGTTCTACAGCAGGCTTTTGATGGGAAAATGAACAGAAACATAGCTGTTTGTGTCATAATATAAAAGGGTAATGCCCGTACCGTAAGACTGTTGCTGGACTTTCTCCTGAATTTTCTGCAGCTTTAGCATTTTTCCCCACTGTGAGACACCTGGTTTTTAATGGCTTTGATGCTCAGTAAATTTATAGGAAGATTCTAGAAACAGCTTAAGAATCCAAACTGAGGGCAATTTAATTCATTTCTGTCCTTGAAAATACCTGGATGAGATGCTGGCGTCCGTGGTTTATGGCAGAGAAGGAAAATGCATCTGGTGTGTTTTGAACGAGCAGTTTGAATGCCATGCTCCTGCTTTTGGTGGGGTCCATGTGGGGTTACTGTGGACTAATTCTTGCTGTGCCCCATATATTACACCAAGATGTCCCAGATCTCTACACCTTTCCCTTTATCCCTTCCAAACGTGGTGTAAATGATAAATAGACTTATCTGGTTTGTCGTGTGTGGATGACACAGAGCTGGGCAGCTGGAGCTGACAGGAACGTGGATGGAAATGACTGACGTGAGAACATCAGCATTGTACTTTAAATTGCTCCCAGTGGACTGAGTTTCTTCAGATCCCTTTCTGGGTTACACAAGAGCATAAATCTTTCCAAAATGCAATAGTAAAACACTGCAGAGTAACAGCATGACCCAGCTGTTGTTTGCTAAGAAAACAGGCATTTTTTTTTCCAGAATACCTTGCCTAATCATTCTTTGGAGTATTCCAATAACATGGGACAGAATCAGCCAGATAATTAGGGTTCTGGAGGTAATTAGGAGTCACACAAGTCTGAGTCTGCAGTTAGAGTTGGAAAGGAGGCAGTTGATGTCTCAGCGAAGTGACTGGGAGAGGCTGACCTGTGGGAACTCTGTGTTGGATTCCACCAAACACCATGTGGTTTGGGAAGAGAACCCAGGGAGGGA
The DNA here is from genome assembly GCA_013399945.1 of Ploceus nigricollis. Lineage (NCBI taxonomy): Eukaryota > Metazoa > Chordata > Aves > Passeriformes > Ploceidae > Ploceus > Ploceus nigricollis. The sequence goes on along the minus strand of VXBC01001440.1, from coordinate 30,668 downwards.
TGAAGAGTTTAGCTGGCTTGTACTTCAGGAGTAGCCAAGGGAAGCGTTTCGTTGGTGTGTCTTCCTTTGCAGCATTATTGGCAGGGCCTTTTTCTAGGCATTCCCTGGAAAGGTTTGAGGACCCATCCGTAGGAGGCATGCCCTTGTGTCTCCTTTGGCATTTTACCTTTCCACCCAGGTAACAAGCAGCCTGCTGCCTCCCAGCAGCCAGTGACGTGCCTGCAGGGAATAGGTTTGTCCTTCCTGTTGTTCCTGGCAGCAGTCTGGGTCTGTCAGGTGGCTAGAAAGGGTAGGATCTTCCTTCTTCTCCCATATTTCTGCATGGGATGCCTAGCAATGGACCTAGATATCTGGAGAAAGCTGGATTCAGACACTGGCATGCTCCACGGAGGACAGGGTGTGGTGGGCTGTGAGTATGTGTGGAAGTGCACACTTGATTAGCAAGTGCTGTCTTTTTGTGTGAAATGACTATCCTGTAGCCATCAATGCACAGTCTGGATCACAGAGTTTAGATAATGATTTGTTTGCCAAATAACTGTGTTCTGTAATCCTACAGGCATCAAATAATAAATAAACACCACCTGGTTCGTGCAAATTAGAATAAAAACTTCGAAATACATGGATCATCTTGTGCAAAATCCTAATAATACGTAAAATCTTTCAGACAATAAATTTTCGACTGCAACAGGGTTAAACACAGTGTAAACTGAGCTTTTTTAGTCTCTGCTGGAAACAGTAACAGGTGACGCAAGGCCATCCAAGGAACTTTGTGCTTTCTTAATGGAGAGCTCTGCTCTGCCTTTCCAATTCTCCTCACTAATAGCTCCAGAGAACATAAAGTCACAATTTCCAGGAGGAACAGTGGTTGTGCTTTTCTCTCCTTGACAATAAATCTGTTAGAGGTATTTAAGTAAAAGGTAATAGTAACTGTTAATTTTTTACAGAAGTCAGGTCAGTGGGAGTCAGTGATGGATCTGTGGTTGCCCTTGAGCATCAGAATAACCTCTGGGCCTGAAGGGTTTGGATGTGTTTCCTCTGTTTCATGTCAAAGTTACTGCTGTAATTGTTTACCAGTTTAGTGTATACCCTGTTCTCTTCTGCACTGTGTGTCCAAGTGCTGTGGAGTGGTATCGTGAGATTTGAGAAGGTCCATGCAAGCAGAGAGTGAAAGTTTGTGGGTCTGGGGATTTCTGCAGTCTGCAACATGGGCCAGCTTCCCACTGCCAGAGGGCGGGGTTAGATGGGACACTGGGAGGAAATTCTCCCCTGTGGGGCTGGTGAGGCCCTGGCACAGGTTACCCAGAGAAGCTGTGGCGGCCCCATCCCTGGAAGTGTCCCAGGCCAGACTGGACGGGGCTTGGAGCGACCTGGGATAGTGGAAGGTGTGTGTAACCCAGGAGAAGAGGACCCTGGGGGAAGAGAAGAAGCTGCTGAGGATGTTTCTTAGCTCTAAATGTAGCTTGAGCAGAAGCACTGGGGATGATTGCAGGCTGCTCTGCCAAATAGTGATGTACTTTTCACTTAGGTCTTGGACTTGCTAACCAAGTTAGGGAGCTAATTAGGAGCCAGCTACAAATTAGTGTCTTTTTCTTCTTTTGTTTCTGGATGTTTTCATTTGCCTTTGAGTACCTGTGATTTGATGATGAAGATTGGTTGTGGGGTTTTTTTTCCCTTGCTTAGGGCAGAAAGGAAGCTCAGGGCCAACCCATGGTGAAACTGCCTTCTGATCTTCCATGTTTCCTCATGACATGGAGCAAATATCTCAAACTCTACTTAAAAATCATGTTGTTGAACGTGAAAAATTCAGCTGGTGCTTCTAGACTGAGAGTAATTCCAAGTATATCCCTTGCTTTCATTTGAGCTGTGGCAAAACCAGTTTTGAAAATTCCTGAGAAGTACCTCAGAGTGAAAGGGTAACTCATTATACTCTGTGGCTTATGAAGAAATTCTTATTGATATCATCACAGATGATGTAGCTCGTAGCATCATAGATGTGGTTGATTTTCAGCAAAAGCCCTGTATTCCATAGATCTATGATAGCAATAAAAATCCAGTTCACAAAATAATTTATTACTGTATTTATTTACTTTTTGAATGCTTAGTTCTAACCAACAGGCAGCGAGTATCCAGAAACCATGTAATTAATTTTTTAATGTGTTTTAAGTAGTTTGTCCTGAACAGTCCTTGAAAATGCACTACCTTGTCCCTGGGTTCTGTTCAGGTTCTTCCATAGCCAGCTCCATGTTCTTTTTATTCCTGATCACAAGTGAATTTGCAAACAGATGCATTTGAGCCTCTGCTTTGGTAGTTTAATGCTGTTTTTCAATTTACTTTTACGAGCTTGATTCTTGATTTATTTCAAGCCCTTTTTCTTAATCAGAGTTTTCCCTGCCAAGAATAAGTAACAATATAGTTTCATTACTTCCAGCACTTCAAAGTTTCCAAGTTTCTAATGCTGAGAACATTTACTACTAGAAGTAAAAATCAGTCTTCCTTTAGTTAACAGTGCTCTTTAATAGGGAGCACAAGGGGAGATAAATCAATTAAAAGTATCTGTTCTTTGAGGGCTCACACAGCACTGTGCCATGATGTGGGGCTTGATTAGACTCTTTTTAGACTCTTGGTTTAATTGGAGGAAGGCTGATGAAGTTCTGACCTCCTCAGATCTGCTTCGTTTGCTCTTTGTCAAACATGCTCTTTTTTTTTTTTTTTTTTGCTGGCGAGACAGAATCATCATTCATATTTATTTTTTTACATCTGAAGTTTGTCAGGCTGCTTGGAAGAATGGGACAATGAAAGCCATCTGGGCATCCCATCCACTTCCATTTGGAAACATCTGCATGGTTATTAGGAACGTCTCACCAGCACTGCAGTGAACAGATGTGTTCCCTTTCCATCTCCAGGCTCACTTAGAATTTCTGACAGTGAGAGAGATTCGATAGGCACTAAACCCCAAATGCCTGTTTCTTGATCAGGCCCTCTAATACCACTTATTTGGGATGTTTGTTCCCGTGTAAAGAAGAACCCTGTGGCATTTGAGGGAGGAGGTGATGGGGAAAAGGCAGCAATGTCTCCTGCAGGTCATTTCGTGTCTGTGTCTGTAGGATTTAAAGCTGAGCACTTGTATTCTTGAGCCTTTGCCACGCAGGTTGACTCACAGCTGTTCATCAGATGTAAGGCTCCATGGAAATCCAGAGTCCTCTGCCTCCAGCTGCCCTGTCTCCATTCTTAAAGCCTTAAGAAATGAGACTTAATTTCTTTAAAGAGAGAGAACTCCCTGCATTGAATTTACCATCCCTTTTCTGAACCTCATAGGTGATGGCACACAGCGTACAGGTGCTCCAGCTGCCAGTATCTCCATACAGCTCCATACTTTGCAGTCCCTGTACAGGTTTCCAATGAGAGTGGTGGGGCACTGGCACAGGTGAAAGATAGGATTGTGTCTGCAATGCCAGGGAAGCTGAGGCAGGAGCTGGAAAGCCAGGGAGAAACTGGAAAGCTGTGCTGCTGGACAGGGAGTTCCCTCAGGTGCTTTTCTGTGGAAGAGCAGAACTGGAGAACTAAGAGCATCTGTGGAACCTTTTAGGTGCTTGGGACATAATAAGCTGCTTTCAGCATCTTCTGTGCAGGCTTATTTGGGGTGACGATGATATTTGCAGCTGGAGTGGGATATTCAAAGACACTGCAGGTTATTACCCCAACTAGAAGTGGGTAAGTCAATGCCCACAGTTTGGAAGTGGCAGTTCCACAGTGGCAGAGCTTCTATCCAAATCAAACTTCCCAAGTCCCAAGCAGATACTCTGTCTCGCTAATGGCTCAGATGTTACTTGTTTTTCTCAGGATTTTCAGGTCAGCAGTATGGTGATCTTCGTGCTCAGCTGGGGTTTTTGAAGCTGTTTGTTGCCCCAACCCAAGACCCTCTTTGTGCAGATCAGCCTGTGCTTTTGGGACACCCTCTTCCTCTGTGGATGTGATATCTGGGTAGAATGGCCTTGTGCATATTTTCGCTGTTATCTTGGACACTCTCGTGGTCCATGGGCTGTTGGGAAATAGCTTGGGCTTGGAGACATTTGTTGCTCTTGGAATGCTGACTTACAGTGCATTCATGGAAAAAAAGCAGGAGCTCGAGTTCAACAGCATTCAGTGACAGTTTATAGTTGGAGCTTTTCCTTTATATTTATGCCAGTGGAATTTTGAGAAATGGCTGAAATTCCATGTGGCGAGAAAGAGAGGCTTATTATCCGTGACTAATGCTTGGATACGCTTTTTAAAATTGGTATTATTTGCTGTTGTGCCACTTCTACTCTTCTGCTACATTGGTTGGTTCTGTTGTCTCCTAATTTTGAACAGCCTTTCTCTCACCTTGGACTGCCACTCTCACATCATTCCCACTGCCATCCTCCTTTGGGAGTTCAACCCCTGCAACCACAGCATCAACCTGGGATCCAGAGCTGGGCTGAGCTCGCCCTTGTGTTAGTTAGGGGTTGAATCCAAGATGAGGGCTCTGCATTTTTGGATGACAGGACTGAAAATCCTACTCTTGACTGCTTTTGGTGCATAGGACTGTCTTTCTTGCTGCATTTTCTGCAACACAATATTTGACTAAGCATTTCTTCTTTGTACTTCTAAGTCATTAAATTTATTGCTTAGCTTAAGAGGTCCTTTTATGTGTCTAAACTGAACACTTGGGCTGTTTTCCCTCCTTTTGCAGAGGAGAACTGTCTCCTTTTTGTCATATTTCTAGTCAGACCCATTGTATATTCAATGGAAAATTCTTCCTAAATCTTCTTCCCTCTCAGGTTCTTCTTCTTTTTATTATTATGCTTTTTCTCGCTGTCTCTGTTAGCTTTCCACCAGACTGGAGGGCTCATTAAAGCAACACTGTGCAGGAAATGGAGAGAGGTGCAAGAATGGGAAAGTTGGCAGCTCTCCTCTCACAGGAAAATTCCTTGGATTTGAGGAGCAGCTTCATTGAGAGAGTGCTACTGAAGGGGCATGAAGCCCTTGCTCAAGTGTCATTCCACAAATAAATGGCATTTGGAATGCTCACACATTGTGATGAGGTTCCAGCAGTAACGTTCCAATTTATTTGAGTTAATTTGTATATGTGAGTTGGAAATTTATGTTTTATCTGAGTGTTCTTGAGTGTCAGGAGGGAGAAGGTGGGCTCTGGATAGAAAGAAATACTAATTCCCTATGGAAGATGCTTCCAGCAGACCTCACCTCCTGTGGTGGAGCGCAGGGATGAACCTTGCCGAAAAACTCCTTCTCCTTAGTCACGGCTTTTTCAAGAGAAATAGTCCTTGAAAGAATGGTCTTTCAGGTCAGAACAGGAGAATTTATGATTATGACTGTGTGCTATTTTGGATGGGATCGGGATGGGGAAAAGGAGAGGGGAATGATCAAAATATCCTGTGTGGAAACAGTGCGAGTTAGATTCATAACACATCTGTGAGAGGTGCAGGCGAGGCTGGCACGCTCGTAGGAATTTGGTGAGGTGGAAAGGAAAAAAAAAGTGCTTCGTTGTGTAAGAGTCTATATGAAAAAAAGAAAGTAGAAAGGGAGGTGGATCCATAATGAAAAAAATCTGTGTCGGTTTCTGAGGGCCGGTGTTTGGGCCTTGCGGAAAACTCTTCCCCCCAAAGAATGGCCACAGGAAAGTTCAGATGGGACCCTCTTGTTTGCAAACCAGTTCTGTGGTGTGACAGGGAAAATCAACCCTCCTAAGCTGCCTGTTTGCTGGGTTTTTTCCCTAAAAATAGTGTGATGTCAGTATGTCTAATGTCAGGCTGTGTGGTTTTTGTAAGTGTATCACACTTACTCCGTGTAATTATAGACAGAGCTGTGGGTAGATGAGGTTCTGCTCCGTAAGGAATTGTGAGAATTGAGAGCTGGCTTTTACTTCAGGACTGTTCTCTCCCTGTCAGCCCTTCCAGTTTTAAAATCCTCCCTTCCAGAAAATGCTTGACTGGGAGAGAGCAGAGGCTTTGACTGACTTTCTGGGATTTCACATAATCTGCCTGTGTGTCACTGAATACTATTGTTCAACGAAGAATCAGAATTTGTCGACCCAGGACACCTAGATGGGATATGTTTATGATCGCTCACTTCATGTATTTGTTTATTCCTCCAAAAAAAAATTACTCCATAATCATTAATTCAGTCAGTTCTTGTGTGCAAGTTAATTAAAAAATTAAGAATTTCAGCTGGAGATAGGGTTGATGGGCAAATGAAACTCTGCAAAACTTCAGGTTTACGTACCTTAATACTTAAATATTGTAATCCAAAGTGTGTATCCAAATGTAGTGTGTGTGTATCATAGGATTGTGGAATCCTGGGGTATTTTGGGTGGGAAGGGACCCCTCATGTATGCAGACATGGCTCTGCTGCTGCCTGGCACTCGGCTGCAGCGGTGGAGGAGCCCTGCCTTGGACGTGGCCAGTGTCACTGCAGGTGCACGTGCTCATCAGAAGGCTGGGCTCCCAAACCCAGCTGTTGGACTTTGTCCTCTCAGAAGGTCGGAATCCACTTAGTGCCAACTGAGCAATTAAGGACAATTATGCTTTCAGCTACATTAACGAGTAAGGGGGCAGGAAGGCGCTGGGAGGAAGTGACCCGTTGTCGCACGCCCGCACTCTTTGTGACTCACTGTCACTGGCAGGGCGTTTGAAGTTCTCTTTGTCTCGGTAATGTGGGCTGCATAAATATTTTCCCACATTTTTTTCCAGTTTTACACACTCAGTTATTCCTTTTATGCGAGTGAGTACTGTGAATTCCATTCTCCTGTCTCCTATAAGCATTGGTCTCAGCAGAAGCCATGGGATAGCTGAGTCTTGCCCGTGGTGTTCACATCCTTGGTTTCCTCCTGTGCTGGTGGCTGTGCGAGGGAATCACACTGAGGGTGCTGAAGAATAATTTTGCCTTCCATGCCTGTTCATTCAGTTTAGAATGGAACCAGGCCCAGCTATTCTTCCTGTTCTGTGTCTTCTGGGAACCTTCTGTGAGAGGGGGAAAGCAGTGGCTCAAGGCCCACTAAATTCAGAAATCTCCTTTGATTTCTTTACGTGCAAAACTTCTGGCTTTGGCACTTGGACAGAGCTTCACCTCTTCCCTCCTCCATTTCTCATTTGGCCTTTTAGACTTAAGGTGTCAGGTGGCTGGACTTGAGACTCTTAAAGGTCATTTCCAACCTTAACAATTCTATGATGCTGTTTTATTGTAACAGGTCACATGTTCAATCCAGCCAGTGACCTCTAGATGGATTATCCAGATTCCAAAGCTCCATCACACAGACAGGCCAGGGGAGAGCTGCCAAGGCAGCAGGCAGGACTCAGATCCCAACGTTAACTGGTCCCTAATTTGTTGTGCTTGTGGTCTCCTCTGTCTCTCAGAGGTTCAGGAGAACTTGGAGCAAGTCAGTGAGAACGTGTTCCTGTCTCTTTCATTTACAGAAAGAAACATTTAAAGTACTTTTTTTGCTTTTTCCACTGTTGCCACCACAGTGTCCTTCAGCATTTGTGTAGTAGCAAAAATGGTGTTGCTGTGCCCCACCTTGTCCCCACTGGCATTCTCCCCTTGGATTTTTACAATGTTTTTTTACTGCTGGTCATCACTGCAATGGAAAAGCTTAGCTGCCTCAGCTGCTCGTGGCTCTGCTCTCCAGCTGGACAGCAGTTCTGCTGGCCAGACAAGCCCTTCAGACAAGTTCTTGGGCTTCTCCACAGGCAGGAGAAAGCAAATCTGTGCTGGAAAAGGGCAAAGATTCTTTCCTGAGTTTTCCCCTTGCATGGATCATGGTGGGAGAGCCTTCCCCTTGGCATGGATCAGAGCGGCAGGCCTCCGACGCGCGGATTTTACATCATTCGTGGGGCCGGACCAGCGCATGCCTTTAGGATATTGAGGTGAAGTATTAAATTGTGCATTGGTGGCTTGTACAAGTCCTTCCTCAGCAGCTGGCAAGCTCCATCCCTCATTCCCAAGGGCTGGGGAGGATGCTGTGTCTGTGTGCTGCATGAGCAAGGCACAGCTCCCTGCTCAGAATAATCCCCTTCTAAGGGGGCCGGGCTCTGTCCTGGTGTCCCGCTGCTGTGTCTGGACAGTGTAGTAGGCTTTGCTGACTTCCAGAGGCTTAGGGCAGATAAAGTGGTGATCAGAGGGTAATTGCTGTTGACAGTGGGCAGTGGGCTGCTTGCTGATGCAAAGGGCTGTGCTGGGCCTGCAGAGGATCACCAGCCGGGCTGTGTCCTCTTGCACGGTTCCCGTGGCAGTAAAAGGTCCCACATGTTTAGGAACACATTCCTTACACAGCTTTTCAAAACAAGCAGCTGCGTGTAAACACAGCTCTCCCTTTATCCCAAACAAATGAGTAACCCAAGGAGTAGTTAGTGCCCTCACTGTGGAAACTGCTCCCATTTGCCCCAGTCTTTGCCACTGAATATTCACTTACTGTCTTTTCCCTGGAAGCTGTGGCTGCCCCATCCCTGGAAATGTCCAAGGCCAGGTTGGATGGGGCTTGGAGCAACCTGCTCTAGTAGAAGATGTTCCTGCCCATGGCCAGGAGGCAGAAGGAGATGGGCTTCAAGCTCCCTTCCACCCCACACCATTCCGTGGCTCTGTGAAATAGGAAGTTTGGCTCCTGCCGTGCTTTCAGCCAGCTGGCAGAAGCTGGGTCAGATGCCAAGGAGTACGGAGTGAGAGAATTTTAGGGCCTTGCTATAATGACTTAGTTCATGAGCACTGGGGGGACTGCATCTCTGCCAAAGCAACTTCCTCGAGCACTGGAAGCTCACAGTAGTGTTCTGGTGCTGAAAATACCTGCTTGAAGAGTTTAGACCCTGCAATTCCTGTGAAGCCTCTTGGGATCTCAGGGACGCTGCCCAAAAATGCAGACAGCTCAGGCCATCCAGCATTTCTTCTTCCAGTAAGTTCTGAATTAGCAGATAAATTATGAATGCAACCTGTGCTTTCAGAATGTAGTGGGTACCCCCCCTTTCTGGATTACCATGTCCTTTTACAGAGCATTATTCCAGTTAGGAATCCAAGGATGCTTTAAGAGCACTCCTTTGTGAAGTAAAAATGATTTTTGGGTTGATGTAATGATACATGAAGGCATGAGTGCTTTTAAGGTTGTTAATGCAGAGCTCTCTCGTGTTCCTGGGCGAGTGTCTGACTGGAAAGTCATGGATTCGATGCTCTTAAGAGCTGGAAACTTTGGGAGTAAAGCCTGGCCACTGTGAGCTGTAAAATCAATCCCTCCCATACCCAAACTGGATTTGGTTCCAGCACCCCAGGTACCCTTGGTGTGCACCTCAGCCATGGGCCAGTCTGCACATTGTTGCTGACTTACTTTTTCTCATCTGCAAACCAAATTTCAGAGCCTCTATAGATACTTTTTCCATACTTTTGGACATTGATACAGATGATGATTTTGCAAAATGGGACTTCTTTTCCTTTTTGTTTTTCACCTTTTATTGCAGCTGTGTTTGAAGGGCACCGTTGATACTGAATCTGAGAACTTGGTGTGGTGTAAAGTGAAAAAGGGATGGCCTTGCTTGATTTATTGTGTCCAGTATGTGACCCACAGGCCTCTCCATGTCCTCTGTTTGTATGGAAGCACCAGCAGAAGGTGTAGCTCAGGTCTCCTAAAATGCCAGACCCAAATGCTCAAGTCTTCCTCACATGTCCAAAAAAATTCTGGCCTTTACTCAACAGAATGTTCTCCTGGGATTAAAGTAGAAAAATTCAGTTTATTACTATTAAAGGTTCTGAGCTACATGTGTAAGTTGCTAAACTGAAGGAAGTGTGACACCTTGTAATAATGTCTTGGTAAAAGACCTGGAATTGTCAAGGGACTGTTTTTAATACATTTTCATGCTTCAAAATTCAGGGTCAAAGCCAGACTCCAGCTCTACCCATAATTAAGTTTTTAAAATAATGACACATAGTAAATATATATTTTTAACCTGTTCTAAAAAAATCTTCCACAAACAAAACTAACCACCAAATCACCTGTACCTCCAAAATAAAATTATGATGGAATCCTTGCTATGTATAGAGAGAGAGCCAAATAATTAAAGGAATGGGGAATGGGGGGATGTCTTGCTACCAGGAGAGCAGGAATTCCAGGAGCCATGGTTTGTAGTTCTAGGATAACTACCTCTGGGCTAAGTTGGCTGTTAGGGCTAAAGCCCAGCTAAAAATAAGGTGCAGAGCAGATGAGCCAGGGCAAGGCCGGGCAAGTCCCAAGGCCGTGTTAAGCCAGCGTGGAGCTGTGATCTGGTATTAGTGGTGGCCAGGCAAGGGGCTGTGCAGGGAGCAGCCTCTGTGGCTTCTCCTCTGCTTGTCCTGTGTCCTCCCTCAGCTTTTGATTATTAGAGGGCAATATCTTTATTGCAAACAAGCTCAGTTTGACCCTGAGCCCTATTCCTCTTCTTTTGATTGTATGCTAGAGCCTCACAGCAACAGTTCCATCCCTACTAAATTTCCACAGATCCAAAAGCCATTTCAGCACTAACCAGGTGAGCGCAGAGCTGTTGCAGACTGTCCAGGGAGTGTGTCAGGCATGTCCTCCAGCACTGGGAACTCTGGAACAGGCTGGCATTCCTCTTTGCTGTTTGTTTCTGGTCATGGGATGGAAAAAGAACAGTTAATAGTTGACCTAAATTCAGGCCTAGTTAATTATAGTTTCCTTCAGTTCTGGCTTTGTTCTGTGTGTGTTTGCTGCCAGGTAAGGATAACCTGCAGTCCTAGAAAGCCTCATGCCAGGGAGGGAAGTGATGACAAGAAAATTACAGGGTAAAATTCCAGCCTTTTCTATTGGAAAAGTTTATCCTGAGTTGGCTCTAAAGATAATTCAAATACATAGAGGATTATGCATTTCTACGTGGCTCCCTGAGCGTGCGGCTGGCGTCGAGCCCTGGTGTAAATGAGGGCTAGGAGCTGGTTTTGCTGAGGGTGCGTGGAAGGGAAGAGCCTTCCCGTGATGTCAGCACAAGGAATATAGTGCAGGAAATCTTCCATCCTTCCCAGAGTCACCCTGCAGCTGGAACTGCTCAGGTACCAGAGAAGCACATATTTCACAGAAGCAGTCGGCACTCCAGAATGTTTCCTTTGCTCTTTCAAGTGTAAGAACAAAGTAAGGTGGGGTCTGTGTTTGTGGCCTATGGAGTTTATGCATTTCATGACTAATCCTGCAGCCTCGGGATTCAGACCTTGCTTTAATCCCTGTTTGTTTGTCGTTCTGCCAGTCACTGTCACTCCAAAGGTCCCACTGGAAGAGAACATAAACAGAGGTAATTCTCCGAGATTAATCATCTCAGGAGGTCTGCATGTGAAGTCACAAGGACTTCTTCTCTCCCTTTTCTTCATTCCTTAGTGTGGTGAAACTGTTGTGAAAGTGGAGCTGTGTCTGAACCTGGTTGCTGGCATTTTTATTTCCATTAGGAAATGCTTTAGTGTCTTTGTCTTCTGCTGACACCTCCTCTGACACCTTTGCAAGAGGTGACACCACCACCAAACCTTATCCCAAGACTCACAGGTGCAGCAGCACTTCCATCCTCATGTGGTGGACCACATCCAGGTGACAGGTGAACAGTCAGACTCGATGGTCTTTCCTGTAACCTCACTCTGACTTGTGGGCTGTTCTGAGTTTTTCTGGTTTGGTTTTTGTTAGTGCTCAAGTGATTTCTTCCACCTGCCCCGAGGAAAATGTTAAATCCAATGTTCTCTTTTGTGTAACTGCACTGTGTTTCTGCAGCAGCAGAGCTGGCTTGCTTTGTGTTATCAAAAGTTCATAGATAATATTTATTTATTGTGAAATATCCCAGAGAGACACTCTGCAGGGGCTTCTGGAAGCACTTCATGGGTATAGCCTTGAACATACAGGGAAAGATCAAGTGAAGTTGTGTATTTTTATGGCCAGCTGGCTCAGTTGGGGTTGCTGCACAGACAAACTCTTCCCTCAGCCCCCAAAAACAAACAAGCAGAAGTTTTGGCAGCAGTTAAGCAAACAACAAACTCTCCTACAGAGACAGTGACAGCACTAAGGATCCAAATTGTGGCGTCAAGACTGCAGGTCCCAGTGTCAGTGCTCCACATGGGAAGGGGGTTTGGGACAGGGACCTTAGGACAGGACACATTCTTTTCATGCCACAAAGCTGTTGTGGTAGTGGTAGAAAGTCATTTGGCGCTTCGGGAGCAAAAGGCAATTTCAGGCAATTCTTCAAGAAAAGATAAGGGAGAATGTGTAACTTGCCAGGGTTTTGTTTTTTAAGGACCTAATAAATCAAAGCACACGAGTTCCAGCACATCCCAGAACCTAATGAGAACATCCTGTCATCGTATCTTGGCCCTGATGACCTGGGTGGTTTCTGTTGCTGATCCCTCACAATTAGGCAGTGCCGGCAGCACCACAGAAATGTTGCATGTACACAATTTGTGTGGAAATCACTGGGAATTATGTTGGAACTGTCTGGAATGCGCGTTTGAACGAAATGATTCTTTTTTGATTCGCTGCTTTTTCAAAAGGCACACTTCAAAATAAGGCTCAGGAGGCAGTGGCAGGATGGACTGGCCTAGTTTCCTTACTTTGGGAATAGCAGAATGGAATTTTTTAGTAGCTGCAGAACACGTCTGTCCCTGGGGACATTTTGTACATTAACACACTCTTTGGAAAGGGACTGAGATTGATCTCAATTGGTTCCACACTGGTTTCTCATTAGTTTCATTTTGAATTAGTGAAGGTGTGGATCTTCCCTAGATACTTTTCCTTGCTGTATATTCAGAAAAAGGCTAAATTAGGCAATTGAGCAAGTGAACATGTGGGAGGAACATAGATGGATAGATGGATAGATGGATGTAAGGTGTATATACATACATAATTAAGGAATGCTTCTATCACTAGCGCAGAATTCAGCCCATGTATTTTACAATATAAAATAAGATGGTAAGAATCTCCCATGTGAGTGATGCTGAGGGTTCTCTTTAGGTACACAGAGGGTTGGTTGATTACAGTGTTGATGAAATTAGTTTGGGCAGATCACAGCTTTATTTAATAGCAGGCAAAGAGCTGTAGTTCCATTATTTTACAATCACACTCTAGGACCAGCACCTGCTGTAACCCAGAACAGCCATTTCTCATGGCACATGAGCATGGGCTGATCAGTTCCTGCGGGTGACTAGCAAATTAAAAAAGGAAGAGGTAACAAACCAGCTAATTCCAGAATGAGATTAGGATGGATTAGTCTGTCTAGCTCAAATCCCCAAACAGCCGGACTGGTTCTGTGTGTTTCTTCACCGTTGCCCCATGTGTTATCTTTCTCCCAAGTAACAAGTGCTCAGACAAGAGGAAACGGCCTCAAGATGTGCCAGGAAGGGTTTAGCTTGGACATTAGGGAAAATTTCTTACAGAAGGGGTTGTCCAGCCCTGACACAGGCTGCCCAGGGCAGCGATGGATTTCCCACCCCTAGAGGGATTTAAAAGCTGTGTGGATGTGGCACTTGGGGACATGGTTTAGTGGTGGCCTTGGCAGTGCTGGGGGAACAGTTGGGCTCAATGGACTTAGATCCTATATGTTCTGTTAAGTGCTTGGCCAGGGGTGCAGACTGCATCCTCTGAAACAGCAGTGGGCAGTACCTGTAACCCGGGATTGAGCCTGGCTGTTTGCTCTGAAGTCACTCAAGTGCTGCATTATGGAAAACAGACAGGAGAACAGATAACCCCCTGACGTGACACGGTGTTTTTTGGGCTGGGCACAGCAGCTAGGGAGAGGACCCACTGCCTGACTTCCCAGCAAGCTATGGGAAGCTGGCACCGTGGGCACCGCAATGTGACAGCGTTCCAGCTGGGTTTCCCTTGGATGCTGCGCTTGGCAGCTCTGCCAGCTGGAGCGGTTTTTGGAATTGGAGTGGGTGTATGATTTTCCCACTGTTGTGCTGTCCTGGGGCTGGCATACTGGAGAGTGCCTGAAGACACAGGAAGGGCCGGTTTGTGGACTGGCAGCCTTGGCATTCATGAATTCCAGCACAGAGGAGAAGGGCTGGAAGTTTGCCATCATAGGGAAAGGTGCCCTGATACCATGTGCGTGGAAAGCAGGACTGTTCTCTCCTCTCCATCCTGCGTGCTGCTTGCTCTAGCTGGCTTCGTAGGGCAGGGAGATACCTGTATGTTTTTGGGAAGAGTAGGGGGACAGGGGTGCTCCTGACTGTTGCAGGGCCACAGGAACTGTAGCACACAACTCACTGTGCGCACCACGAGATGTTCCTCACTGATGTTCATTGCTCAGAGATTGTTGGAGTACTGGTGTAGATTTGGGAAGAGCCAAGTATCCTACAGCTGTGAGGTTTTACCTGTCAAAAATCCCTGGGCATGTTTTGTTTTACTGCCCTGGATTTTATGTGTGGAGTAAGAACCGTGATCAATTGCAGACCCATGTGGTTGAATGAATGTTTTTATTGGTTTTCTGGTGATTTCTCCCAGCCCTACACCACAAGAATAATTTCTTCAGGGTTCCGATGTATCTTATCCAGAGAAGTGGTGACTCTGCAGGTGAGGATGCTTTGTGGAAGGATGTTTCTGAAATGGAACTGGAATTCCATTGGTCATATAATGGAACCACAGAATGTGTTGGGTTGGAAAAGACCTTAAACACCACCCATTTCCAACCCCCTGCGAGGGGCAGGAACACCTTCCACTAGACCAGGTTACTCCTGCCCCATCCAGCCTGTCCTTGAGCACTTCCAGGGATGGGACAGGAACTGGGACTCCACTGATGGCAGACTGTCCTTGCAGAGTCCCTCCTCGCTGGCCTCGGAGCACTGAGTTCCCTGCATGGCCGCATTGAGCAGCAGCTGAACGAGACCCTGCGGCGCCGCCGCCACGCGGGAGACAACGACCACAACATCGAGGTGCTGCTGGGGGTGGATGACTCTGTTGTCCGATTCCACGGCAAAGAGCACGTCCAAAACTACCTCCTCACCCTCATGAACATCGTGAGTATCATTTGGGAGCTGGAATGGCTCCTGGGGGCTCTTGTAGGAGCACCAGGTGTGGGAAAAATAGCAATGGGATCATTCTGACTGCTGCTGGAGAAGGTTTTCTGGTTTAAAGATGTTCCTTTAATTCATCTTTTTCGCAGTAGTTTCCTTCCTAGGGCACATTCCAATAATGAGGAAATACCCTCGAATATAGTAAGGAAAAAATTAAACTTGATCCATTTCTACTAATTCTGAGCTTCTCCCACAACACAGTTCTGGAGAAAAACTGATTAAAGTAGAGGAAAAGGGTTTCTAAACCCTCAATGGCTCTCTGACAGAGCAGACCTTCTGGTAATACCAGTAGATCTGTCTTAGAAACTGTGGGATCATAAGGTTTTCCAGGAAATAAAAACAGTCTAAGGATGAAGGTGAGGGACTAATTATTCCCATAATGATTCCTGTTAGTAATGATTTTATGGATGTAGGAATGATTCTTATAGGTTTTACACTCTTTTATTCCTGGAATAATTTAAAAATTATTCCTTGGGTTTACAGAGCTTCTAAATTTGAGAACTTAGAATCTGAGAGGAAAAAAATGATTCCTGTATGAATTTAACCCAACCAATGTGATGTTTTCCAGCACATCACTCAGAGAATCATCTCCTTTTCCCCACATACATTGTGGAACATCAATATTAAATCTCCATTACACATTATTGCAGAACATTGTCCTTTTGGTTTTAAAGCCTTTGTGAGCAGCAGGGTTGATCCATGTCCCAGACCACTTCCATGTTTTTCACACACCTGCAGCTCCATCTGCTGGGACTGGTTGTGGAGCCAAAGGCAGAGCGAGCTGACACCCTGCTGCCCAGAGCCATCCGGGGAACGGGATAAAATGGGGGTTATGGGGAAATCTTGAAGGCTTGAAGCTTAAGGTCAACTCCAGGGTCCTTTTCATCTCCAGGGAAGTCATTCCTGTGTCTAGAAAACTCCCCTGTTGTCTGTTGGCACAAGGGAAGTTGTGGACATTTATCCTGGCCCAGCTCTTTGTGGGAGCAATGCTCTTTCACTAATGGGGAGAAAATAAGAGAGGAATACCTGACCTTTGGGATGATTGCTTCACAGGACAGGCAGCCTGAGCTCTGTGCTCATTCTCTGTCCCACTGCCCTGCTCTCAGCCTCAGGGATTTCAGGTTTAAACCATGGGCTGAAATCCCTGTGCCAGGGCCCACAGTCTGGACAGCTCCCAGTGACCTTTTTCCCTGAGGGGAAGTTCTGTTTAGCCTGACTGAAAAATAAAACAACCCCTCTAACTCCTGCTCAAACCCACCAACCTCTGAACAGGGGTGTTTATTTCTCACCAGTTGCCCATAATATAATATTTATTTTGTTTTTAGGGGAATGAGGAGCTTCATTGAGGACCTGCAGATGTTTCACACTCTGGTGCCAGGACATTTCTCACCTTCCCAGACACAGGGAAGGGCCTTAAGAAGGACAACTTTTGGCCCATCTGCATAATTCTGTTTTTCTAACTTCCCTTCCACAAAGCCTCTTTTTAGTACAGAAGTGACCACAGAATTCTAACTGATCTTGAAAAAGTAGGGCAGCAGTATAAGTTGCTCCTAAAAAAATTACTCCTCAAAACAAGAAGCACTGGAAGTGCTCCAGGCCAGGTTGGACAAGGCTTGGAGCAGCCTGGTCTAGTGGAAGGTGTTCCTGCCCATGGCAGAGGGGGGGAATGAGATGAGCTTTGAGGTGCCTTCCAGCCCAAACCAGTCTGGGATTCTGTGATTTGCAGGGTTTGTACTTGAAGTCTTTTCCCCAATCCCCTTTTCTTTGAGCTCTGATCCATGACACGTGAGAGGAGGCTTGACATGTGCTTCCCAAAGTTCCATGTGAAGGGGGTATGGGATGACAGGAAGTGAATCTACACTTTCCACTGGGCGGAAATGATCCGAGACTTGAATCCTCTTCTGAGGACTGTAGTGGTACAAGCGCTTGAAAAAACATCTCTGTGGCTTTGGAAGTTCCCTTGGTATCCTCAGTGGGGTTTTTTTTCCTTTTTAATTTTTCTTCTTTTTTTCCTCAGGTGAATGAAATTTACCACGACGAGTCCCTGGGTGTTCACATCAACGTCGTGCTGGTCCGAATGATCATGTTGGGGTACGCGAAGGTGAGCGAGCCGCTTCTCCACCCTCGCCTCCTGGGCAGGAAATCCAAACTCACCTGAGCTGGCTGCCTGCAGGGTCTAACGTGTGGCTCTCTCAGTCCATCAGCCTGATCGAAAGGGGGAACCCCTCGCGCAGCCTGGAGAACGTGTGCCGCTGGGCCTATCAGCAGCAGAAGTCGGACCCCAGCCACGCCGAGCACCACGACCATGCCATCTTCTTAACCAGGCAAGATTTTGGGCCCGCTGGTATGCAAGGTAATGCAGCTGACCTGGAGCAGAGCTCTGGGCTCGGTGTTTCTTGGCTGGCATCTGCCAGAAAAGAGGAAAAATTGGGAATTGCATTGTGAGCTCCCTGTCTTGTTCGTTCCACAAGCTTTTTCAAAAGCAAGGAGACCTTGCCATGAGTCCTTGCCGTTTATATCCAACCAGAGATTGAATTTCTCTCTTGAGAGTTTTAAATAAATACTTCTTAGCTCTCTTCAAACTCCTGTGTGTGCAGGGATCACTGGGAGCCTCAATGCATGTGGCATTTCACTCCCCTTTATTTTATTGCATCTTTCATCACAGATTTCCATTTATAGACATCCCAGCCACTCTGACACCTGCATCCATCCTTTGGCCTCAGGGAACTAATGACAGTGGGCAGGAACTCCCAAAGTTTGGGATGTGTCAGAGCTGGCACTGGTTAGGATGAGGAGCCAGGCAGGCTGCCCTGGCCCTAGAGCAATGTCAGCTTTTCCTGAGGAAGTTTACTGGGGGTTCTCATTTAAAATCCATGTGCTGAGCCCAAGACTCAGCCCTGATGTCTCTCTGTAGGATATGCTCCTGTGACGGGCATGTGCCACCCGGTCCGGAGCTGCACCCTCAACCATGAGGACGGGTTTTCGTCAGCCTTTGTTGTTGCTCATGAGACTGGGCACGTGTAAGTACCACTTTTGCCATCAGATCACACCAAAATGCTGTGCTGCACCTCCCGCTTGCTCCGAGGGTGTTGGATTTAATGGCTCTATGGAAGCTGTCCTGGTTTTATTTCCAACCTCCTGGGAATGCAGTAGTGGTTGAAGCAATGGAGAGACAAGTGGGGGAAGGAAGGAAGGGGAGGCAGGGTGAACTTGTTTTCTCTGGAGTGAGAGAAAGGTCAGGAAGGGACCTGGGAGGTCCAGGCAGTGGAGACAGGAGCTGGTTCGAGTGTCCTTCACTGCCCTCTCCTCAACCACCCATGCTGGTGGGTCAGATTTGGTACCTCTTCCATAGCTTTTTCCTTACAGTTGTTTTTGCAGTAGCTCTGAGGGAGGTTCTTTGTTCCAGGCTGGGCATGGAGCACGATGGGCAAGGGAACAGATGTGGGGACGAGACGGCGATGGGCAGTGTCATGGCCCCCTTGGTGCAGGCCGCCTTCCACCGCTACCACTGGTCCCGCTGCAGCGGCCAGGAGCTCAGGAGATACATCCAGTAAGGCATCCCCAGTGCAGCCAGTCTCTGATCCCTCTTTTTTCAGACCCTCTTTCCCTTCAAATCCCTGTTAGAAAGCTCCGACCCATGAAGGCTGTGTCCTCACACGGGGCTGTTCCATAGCCCATCTGCTCAGGATGAAAAGTCTGTGGAAAGACCCCTCTAACTCCAGCAGAATTTGGAATAGGCCTCAGATTGTGACACAATCCCAGAATGGTTTGGGGTGGAAGGGACCTTAAAGCTCATCTCATTACAAAGCCCCTGCCATGGACAGGGACACCTTCCACTAGACCAGGCTGCTCCAAGCAAGCCCCACCCAACCTGGCCTTGAACAGTTCCAGGGATGGGGCAGGAATTAGGAGTATACATCTTCTCACGGTATTTTTTGCTGTGTCTCTTTCCGTAGCTCTTACGACTGTCTTCTGGACGACCCTTTTGAGCATGACTGGCCCAAGCTTCCTGAGCTGCCAGGCATCAACTATTCCATGGATGAGCAGTGCCGTTTCGACTTCGGCGTGGGCTACAGGATGTGCACAGCAGTACGTCCAGACACCCAGGCAGAGGCACACAGCAAGGGGGTGCAGTGCCATAATCACTGGAGAGAAGTTAATGGAGTATTTAAAGAGATCTGTAAAGAGCAGAGGGATATGGATGGGGGAAACTCAGTCCTCTGGGTCCTGTGGAATAATGGGAAAATGGGTGGCAGCATGGTCCACATGGCACAGACTGGTGAGAGCAATCCCAAGAAAGAAAAGGGGAAAAAAAAATCTAATTTTTGTTCCACTTCTGGGTATCTTCTGTCCTCTTTTCACTAGCCCAGGGCTGGGGGATGCAGGGAATAAGAACTGCCCTGAAGATGCCAGGCTCATTGGGGTCTGTGAGATAGAATCTATGGAGTAGGTTAGATCCTTTTCCAAAAAGTATAAATAAAATAAAAGATACAAATAAAGTGTAAAAAAATACTAAAGTATTTACTTATCCAAAAAGTATAAATAATCTCATGTTCTGCATTTGGTCTCTTGGTGTTTTGCAGTTCCGAACCTTTGATCCGTGCAAGCAGCTGTGGTGCAGCCATCCCGACAACCCCTACTTCTGCAAGACCAAGAAAGGACCTCCCCTGGATGGCACGGAGTGTGCCCCAGGAAAGGTGAGTCCGGCCTTTGCGCTCTGTCTGTCTGGGGAAAAGACCAGCAATTGGGTCCACTGGGGCTGAAGGGCACCGAGGGGAATTGCCTGGCATTCCTGGGGTGCAGCGAGAACACGGGGAGAGCGGGAGCTGTGCCTTCCCACCGGGATATTCTGGGAGCTGTACGAGGTTTGCCGTAGCACATCTTGGGCAGAGATTCCAGCTGAGGTGCAACCTGTTCTGTGACCTCTTTGTTGTGTTTTTGGGTTCTGTCAGGTGCCTTTAGGAATCCAGGGAAGCAGATGATGCTGTTACTGTGGGATGGCTGCTCAGAACTCACTGTCCAGACACCCTGTGGCAAATGTTTGTGTAGGCTGAGGATTAGCGCCTGATGTTTCCCTTTAATATCCCCATTAGTGGGTGTCCTGCTGTCAATCCATTTTCAATTATAAAATTACACTCAGATACCTGGGTTTTTTTAGCAAATTCCCTTTATTTTGAAATACAGGAGAGCCACTTGTACAATCTGAATGTGCCTCAGGCAGCAGCAAAATGTTGCTGTACAGTGCTTATACATTTGATTTGGGGATTGTGTCTGTTCTCACCTGTTTCCTGCCCCAATTCCCACAGTGGTGCTACAAGGGTCACTGCATGTGGAAGAACACCAACCAGTTGAAGCAGGATGGACACTGGGGACCCTGGACCAAGTTTGGCTCCTGCTCACGGACCTGTGGAACTGGGGTTCGCTTCCGCACGCGCCAGTGCAACAACCCAATGTAGGTGTGGGAGTTGCACCCGCCTGGGCGTCCTCAGAGGGGTCACTTGCAATGGTATTTGGGTTTTGGGTGGACATTGTGTTCAAGCCCCTCAAAATGGGATCATTTTTGGAGAATCCAAGAATTCCATAGAGTTAGAGAATCCCAGACTGGTCTGGGTTGGCAGGGACCTTAAAGCCCATCCCATTCCACCTCCTGCCATGGGCAGGGACGCCTTGCACTATCCCAGGTTGCTCCAAGCCCTGTCCAGCTTGGCCTTGGACACTTCCAGGGACGGGGCAGCCACAGCTGCTCTGGGCAGCCTGTGCCAGGGCCTCAGCACCCTCACAGGGAACAATTTGTCCCTGATGAAAATATCTGGAATGTTTTCTTCTCACAGGCCCATCAATGGAGGTGACGATTGCGCCGGGGTCAACTTTGAGTTCCAGCTGTGCAGCACCGAGGAGTGTCCGAAGCACTTTGAGGACTTCAGGGCACAGCAGTGCCAGCAGCGCAACTCCCACTTCGAGTTCCAGGGCAGCCGACACCACTGGCTGCCCTACGAGCACCCCGACCGTGCGTCCTGCTCTGGGCCTTTGGTGACACTTGAAAGGGTTTGAAGCCATTCCCCTTGGCCTGGATATTTCAGGGACAGGCCCAGAACTCCCAGAAAAGCAAATAACTTGGCTCCCTCCCCATCCATCTTTCTGTTTTGTCTAAAAATCAATAGTTTTGCCTTAAATCTGGACTTTAATACCCAAATTCCCTGCTCTGACTCAAATTTTTCCATTTGAGCCCCCAACAATCCATTTCTCTCTTATTTATCCCTAAAATTCACAGTTTTGACCCTAAATTAACACATTATATGTAAAAAATAGCAGACTTGCCCTAAATCCCAGATTTTAACCTGCATTTTCCCTACTCTGACTGCCAAAGTCCCCATTTTCCCCCCAAACATGCTTCTTTATCCCTAAAGTTGACATTTTTGCTCCAATGTTGCAGAATTATGTCTGCAAATCACAAGTCTTCCCCTAATTTCTCCATTTTCACCCCAAATCCCCCATTTCCCCCAGGGCCCCAGTTTGGCCCCACAAATTGCTTGTTTATCCCTAAAATGGATACTTTTTACCCCAAATGGCCACATTGTGTCTCAAAAACACCGGTTTTCCCCTAAACCCCCAGGTTTCTGCCCAAACATCCCCATTTTCCCCCAAAATGCCCATTTTCCCCACAATCCACGTGTTCCTTCCCAAACCACCCCATTCTACTGCTCTGCCCCCATCCTCACCCCCAAACCTGCCTGTCCCTTCTCACTCCTTGCTCCATCGGTGGGATAGTTGTCAGGAACACGCCTGGATCACTGTCCTCCATGCAGCCCTTTCTTTTCCCTGGCTCCACAGCTCCCAAGAGATGTCACCTGTACTGCCAGTCCCGAGAAACGGGGGATGTGGCTCATATGAAGCAGCCGGTGCACGACGGGACTCGCTGCTCCTACAGGGATCCCTACAGCATCTGTGTCCGTGGAGAATGCGTGGTGAGTGGCACCTGCTCCGGGGACAACTCATGGGAACAGCTCACAGGCAGAGAGAGACTTTGCAGATGTCTCTGAATTCCGTATTTGCAGCATTGTATTCCACTGAATACAGAGATTTAAATATGAGATTTAAATTAAATTAGGGAACGGTACAGACCTGTTCCAGGGAAATGCTCCGCTTGTCTTCCACTCATTGTTTCCTACCATAGGATCCCAGACTGGTTTGGGCTGAAAGGGACCTTAAAGACCATCAGTTCCACCCCCCTGCCATTTCCTTCCACTAGCCCAGGTTGCTCCAAGCCCCATCCAACCTGGCCTTGAACACTTCCAGGGCCGGGCAGCCACAGCTTCCCTGGGCAACCTGTGCCAGGGCCTCAGCACCGTTATAGGAAAGAATTCCCTCCTAATATCCAGTCTTGTCCTTTTTCCTGCAGAAAGTGGGCTGTGACAAGGAAATTGGCTCCAGCAAGGCTGAGGACCAGTGCGGGGTCTGCGGCGGGGACGACTCCCACTGCCGGACCGTGAAGGGGACCTACACCCGCACTCCCAAAAAGCTCGGTAGGAATAACAGCTGCCTACAGCTGGCAGGAACTCCTGCTGCCTCTGGGGTTTGTGTGACACTCACAGACACGAGATCATGCCATAATCATTCAAAGCTTGGGAAAAATGGATGTAACACCATCCCATGAGGCCCGTCTCTGAGACTGTTCAGATAGGCTGCTGTCCATCAGCCCCTGATTGTGGATGGATATGGAAGTGATGGAGGTGTTCAGGGAATGCTGATAGATTTTCCCTAGCCTGGGTAACCTGGTCATTAAGAAGGCCAATAGACCTCTTTCTACAGGGAAACATGTAAGCAAGATGTGCTCAAAAAGAATTTGAGTTTCTAGAAAACAGTTTCTGCAAGTACCCAACTTAAAATCCTGCCTGGATTGTCTGACTTCCATGGACTGGTTATCTTGTCCAGATGTGTCCAAATCTGCCGTAAATGCATTTGTCTATGATGTAATTTATATCTTTTGCTTCTAAAGAGTATCTGGATGACACCCAGTCAGTGGAATGACCAGACTTGGCTCTCAGGACACTAATTCCAGGTGTTCTGTTTAAGGGAAGGCCAGAGGAGCCTTTCACTTACCCAGAGGAGCTCACAGTGTTTCCCTTTCTGGGACAAAGGAAGCTCAGAACATTCTGGGTAAGTGCAACGGCTTGTAGGGAGAGAGGCATCCATGGGAATGGCAGTTCCTGTCTTCCTGTAGACATGGACAGGTAATGCCAAACCAGGCAAATCTTAATGTTCCCTGTGCTCTAAAGGCAATGGAGGGAAAGATTGGAAATGCTACTGGGCACAGGCACTGCTCAGCCAGGGCTGTGATCTTCCCTACTCCCAGCTCTTCTGTTCCTTCACTTGAATTTTCTCAGGAGCTGTGTATGTCAGGAGCAGGACAGACTGCCAGTACATCCAGTAGTCCCAGAATCCAGTGATTTTGCTTAATTATATCTGCAGTTGTTAAAAAGAAAATAACAGGAATATGAAAATGCCATGCACTCAGAGGACTTAGGGGGCTCTTGATTAAATCTTGATCTGTGACCCATCCCTAGAAGGGATTCTAGTCTTCCTAATGGCAGTGCTTCCTTAATTTTACACTAACTGCCTGTGATTGGCACTGGTAAATAATTGAAATTGAAACTAAGAACACTTTTCTTTGGGAACAGCTTTTTACTTTCACTGCAGACATGCCTATCTGAAAGGGCAGTTGGTAAGTTCCAATCCAACAACCTGGCTGAGGACTGATTTGGGAAAGTAGTGAGAAAGATTTGTGCTTGTGTCCTCGTGTGCTGAGGAACACAGGAAACATCTCTGTGCCTGAATTGTTGGTAGATCCTGCTTGGAGCAGCACGGCTGTAAATATTAAACTGATCCCAGCTGGGAAGTGGCAAATCCATCTGTAACTGGTGCCCCTTCTCTCCCTGGAAGAGAAGAGCCCAGGGAGGGCCTGTCCCACCCGTTACAAAGCGATTGGCTCCATGTGTCCTGGCCCTGCTCATCCGTGGCTGCTGGATGCCCTCTCCTGCAAGCAGAGCTGGGCGTGCCCTGCGCTCCTGACCATGGCTGTTCCTTTCTCTTTCCCTCCCTGCTGCCTCCACTGACCCTGCACGTGCCAAAGGGTACCTTAAGATGTTTGATATCCCTCCTGGGGCTCGACATGTGTTTATCCAAGAGGACGAGGCCTCTCCTCACTTTCTTGGTAAGTGTTTTTCTGCTCAAGTTTGGTACGAGGCTTGAGAAGAAGCACGGGGTACTCATGCCGGAGAACCTGAGGGATGAGAGAATCCAATAAAGGGGTTGGGTAAATGTGGGCTTTCCAAATTGAGTGGTCAGGACTTAGTCCTGCAGTCCTACAGCTCAGCAAACAAACATCTGCTCATTTGAATTCTCCAAAATGTTAAACTGACCCAAATTTGCATGTGTACTAACCAAGGATTGTCATGATTCACGTGAAAGTGGGAACTGCCAGGGTGAATCTAAATCAGTATCTTTTAATTATTCCAATGGTGCGTTGCAAAAAGCCGTACAGAAGAACAACGGGTGTTGGAACTGAATGATCTTTAAGGTCCCTTCCATGATTCCAGCTCTTAATGAATTGGCTTCTAATGGAAGCATCATCATCATCATCATCATCATTGTCCCTGCTGTACCTGGCTGTTGAGGTGGGCTGTGGAAGCCCAAACCCAGGCAGTTCCACAGGGCTCCTATTCCTCAGCTCTCCACTTAGACATTTTAGCATCACTTAGGATTTTAGCATCTGGGACACAACCTGTGTGCACAGAGCAAAGTAAAATGTGACGAAAATCTGTTATTTTCATAATCTGATGGAAATACCCCTCCCCGTGCCACCCTGATTGCTGCCAGTGCGGGGGAGGCACGACAGGCTCTGCTCTCACTCCTCCCAGCAATCAAGAACCAGGCTACAGGACACTATATCCTGAATGGGAAAGGGGAGGAGGCCAGATCCCGATCCTTCATCGATCTGGGCGTGCAGTGGGAGTACAGCATCGAGGACAACACGGAAACGCTGCACACGGACGGGCCCCTGCATGATGCCGTGGTGGTGCTGGTGGGTGACGTGTTGAGCTCAGCCTTAGGGACCATCCCAGAGCCAGACCCTGGTGTCTGTACTTAGCAGAGGAATCAGTACCAGTGCTGGGTTTATGTTTGCTTATTCGTAGATCATTCCTCGGGAGAATGACACCAGATCCAGCCTGACCTACAGATACATCATCCACGAGGATTCGGTGCCGACCATCCACAGCAACAACGTGCTGCGGGAGGACACGGACACCTTCGAGTGGGCCCTGAAGAGCTGGTCCCAGTGCTCCAAACCCTGTGGTGGAGGTGAGACAGGGATGAGGCACCTGTAACAAGGGGCAAATTGCCAAAAAACTGAGGGAAGGGAATGATTTCGATTCTTAGTGTCCCTTTTTTAACAGCAGTTTGTTATTTTAGGGCTCAGGCTTAAAATACCTGAAGTGCATGATTGTTCCCAGGTCTCACACTGCCAGCCTAGGAAGAAAAAGGCTTCTTTTGGTGTTTAAATTCAGACCCCAAAGCTACTCTGGATGCCCAGACTCAGGCATTGATGCTCCTGCGCATTCCCCGTACTCATGGTCTGTCCGTGGCTCTTAAGCAAATAATGGGGAACGCAAATACCAAAATACCTGTCCCATAAACCCATTTACTAGGCCAGAAAACCCTGTTTAAGCCAAACATTCTAACAAGGACCTGATTCTTCTGATTCCTCTGACACGTTTCCCAGGGTTCCAGTACACCAAGTATGGGTGCCGCAGGAAGAGTGACAACAAGATGGTTCATCGAAGCTTCTGCGAAGGCAGCAAAAAGCCAAAGCCCATCCGTCGGATGTGCAACCTGCAGGAGTGCACAGAGCCCCTGTGAGTGCGGCTGGGCACGGAGAGCAGGGATTGCTCCTTCGGACAGGGTAGCCCCAGCCAGACTGGGTGGGTTGAATGTGAGGGCATGCTGACAGCTTTCCAGCCTGCAGTTCATGAATATGGAGGGGAGTTTCTACCTGTGTAAGCATGGATACTAACCTGATTGGGTGATTGTAGTATATAAATGTATAAAATCATGAAATAGATTGGGTTGGGAGGCACCTTAAAGCTCATCTCTTTCCAGCCCCCTGCCATGGGAAGGGAGTTTTTCCACTAGATGAGCTTGCTCCAGGGATGAGGCAGCCACAGCAGGACAAAAAGGTTAACAGGTGACGGTGTCTGACTCCATTTCCCTTCCCAGCTGGGCAGCAGATGAGTGGGAACACTGCACCAAAACCTGTGGGAATTCTGGCTACCAGCTCCGCACCGTGCGCTGCATCCAGCAGCTTGCAGACGGCACCAACCGCTCCGTGCACGCCAAGTTCTGCAGCGGGCATCGCCCCGAGAGCCGGCGCTCCTGCAACCGGGCGCCGTGCCCCGCGCCGTGGAAAGCCGGGCCCTGGTCCCAGGTGGGCAGCGGAGGGTGGGGGCAGCACCAGCCTGTCCCAGGAGCCATGGCTGGCACATGGGAATTTCTGCCAAGTGCTGTGACACAGGATGCCCTGACCTGTGCCCTCTGTGTCCGACAGTGCTCAGTGACCTGCGGGGAGGGGACGGAGAGCCGGCAGGTGCTGTGCCGCGCTGGGGATCGCTGCGAGGGGGAACGGCCGGAATCCGTGAGGGCTTGTAAACTGGCTCCTTGTGATGGTAAGAGAACGGCTGGAATGGCTGCAGTGGGGGGCATGATTCCTCCCTGGAGAGCAGAGGGGTCACACACAGAGTGCAGCTTTTCTCTTGTGTTCAGTCCAGCAGTCTCAGGATGCCAGGGTCTGTCCTGTACATGTGCTCTAGCAGGGTTTAACCACATTGGCCCAAGTCGTGTTGGCACAGACTTGGCCAGCTTGGCCCTGCTTGACCTCTAAATCCCAGGGTAAGTTCTGCAAGCTGCCAAGTGAGGGAATAAAAATACATAAACATGGAACCAAGAGCATTAATGAGGTTCCTGGGAATCCATTACATTGTTTTCACAGAGCTTTTTGAAGCTTTTTACGACAACAATGCATTTCTTCCTTTGGATTATTCACTCTGTAGGATTTGGGGTTTATTGGGGTTTTAACTCCCTCCTGGTGGCCCTGACACTGCCCAGGAGCTGCTAGGAAAAGCAGTCAGAGCTCCTGGCAGGTGCCGGTGGTTTCCCCCAGACTGGACAGGTGGGATCTGCTTTGGGTCCTTATGGAACCTGCTGGAAGTAGAGAAGCATAACCCCAAATCTCCACACTGTGGGTGGAGCCATGGAATCTAAACTGGCACAAATGGATGCTCCAAAATGAACCATGAGAGAACAGGACCAAATAAGGGTCACTGTCACTATGGTAAGGCAAAAGGAATTGTACCTATAGCCCAGAATTCTGTGCTGAGGCTGGAATATCCTCACAGTGCCTCATGGAGCACGAGTATTCCCATGCAGAGCTGCTGCTTTTACACCAGGTTTGTCAGGAACCAGCAAACATCCATCCAAGGACATTCAGTGGGATCAGGACAAGGACATGTCTATATTCCA
Source organism: Ploceus nigricollis (assembly GCA_013399945.1). NCBI lineage: Eukaryota > Metazoa > Chordata > Aves > Passeriformes > Ploceidae > Ploceus > Ploceus nigricollis. The sequence goes on along the minus strand of VXBC01001440.1, from coordinate 3,050 downwards.
TACAATTTGCTATTTATAACCCTCGTCCCCCAGCCCCACTGGTGTCCTTGTGGGGTATTTTACTGAGTTCCTTGGAACTGAGCTGATTCTCACCCCCCTGAGCTCAGGCTCTAGCTGATATTTTAAGGCAGGAGAAGGCAGTGGCTGGATGCACTTCCAGCCCATGGTGAGGCAGCCCCTGTGCCCAGGTGAGGACATCTTTCCCTGCAGAAGATGGTTTTGGTTCAAAGCTTCCAGAAGAGCCTCTGGAAGCTCTTTTTCCTGAGGAAAGGGATGCAAATCCCTGCCTTCAGGGCACCTCAGATGTGACCCACTGTTACAGCTTTCCATCAGTTCTACAGTTCGATTTGGTCTCTGAAAAACACCAAACTTATGCTGAACAAAACTTCATCTGACTCTAACTTTTTATTTTAAGGCATCTCTGAGGGCTATTGCTTGGGATTTAATTTCTGGGAGGGACAATTGCCTTGGCTTTAATGCTGCTGATGGATGATGTCCTCTCAGGCTGGAAGGGAAGGGATTTGGGGTGGGTAGGACGTACCCAGTGTGTGGGGGAGCTCTGAGAGGTTGGCACTGGGAATTGCTGTCTGTGCTCCTCTAAAAAGGCAATGTGCTGACGTTTCCCAAGCGCCCATCAGTGGGTTCCCATCCCCGGGACATTTGTTTTACAGATGAGCCCTGCCTGGGAGACAAATCCATCTTCTGCCAGATGGAAGTGCTGGCCCGATACTGCTCCATCCCTGGCTACCACAAGCTGTGCTGTGAGTCCTGCAGCCGGCGAAGCAGCAGCTTCCCACCACCCGGAGGGGCTAGGATGGAGGGGGATGCAGCACTGGATCCGGGCCACCTGCCGAGGGCTCCGACGGTGCCCACGCCTGCGGTGCCCGCCCAGGCTCAGCTCCTGCCCGGGAGCAGCTCTCCAAGCCGGCTGCCTTTTGAAGCACAGCGGGCTGAGCGGCACATCCCACCAGCCAGCCCCCAGCCCAAAGGTGCCAGCATTCCGCACTGGAGAGCTCCTGTGGCTGGGAAGACTTCACGCCTGTTGGCTTTCCTGCACCAGTCCCCTGCCAACAGCAGCAGCCTCGGCTCGGGTAGTGCCCCGGCAGTGGCCGCGGCTCTGCCTCTGGTGCCAGCAGAGAACGTGGCAGCGGGGGCTCCTGCGCCAGCCAGGACCTCCGGGAAGGGTGAGGGGCGCATAGGGAAGCAATGGCCTCCAAGGGCTGCCCCTGTGGAACGATGAGCAGGAAGGCTTGTGCAGGACAGCCATGGAAAGGGGCTGTTTGGCACTCTGTGTGTGACTCCCTTGACCTCTGGACACTGCGGAGCGCACTGCGTGCCCCGGGCAGGGCACTGCAGGGCACAGATCGTCCCCTGTACATACAAAGGACAAGAAGTGCTGGTTCACTTTCTGGTGCTCCTGGCCTCCTCCCACCCCTCATTCCCTGGCCGGCTGGGACACGCAGAGGAAACACTTAAGGAACCTTCCTGGCAGTGAGTGGGAGTCGCTGAGGGCTCCGTCCAGCTCTGGGCCCAAAAGTTAGCCCTAACCTCAGCAGCCCTGTGGTTTTGGGCTCTGAACACCCCCGTTGTAGGAAATGCCCCGCTGCAGGCAGGCCCAGGCATGGACACTCAATGAAACACTTGCCACAGACTGAATGAACCCTCAGGATTCGTGTCCTCCTGGAAACAGACGTTGCACGAGCACCACTGCAGCTGTTGGGTAAATGCAGGAATTCAGCATTTTTGTAAGAGTTTTGTGCTGTCCCACAACTGTTTACCTGTATTGTTCCAGTGCCAGGTGCCGGCCTTCAAGTTCTGCCCTATGAGCATTCCAAGGGCTGGTGTTTAAAGCAATTTCAAGGTGGATTTCAAGGTGTGAGAGATATTTATATTTCCAGCGTGGATCAGCTCCAAACCTCCCCGCCCACAGCGCATCCGACTGCAATAATTAATTTATGTCCATCCCCACCTTGTCCCAGCCCAGGCGGCCGCGCTCCTTCCGGCACAGCGCTGTAAAGTACTTGTGTATAGGAGTGAGAGCTACAGATATTTATTAAAAGTGGGTTTCTTGACAGTATTTTGTGTACTAAATATTTACGCTGAGGGCAGGGGACTCTTCCTTTTGCCAACATCACATCAGGAGGTGGAATTAGTTGCTGTGTCATATGGATATCGAAGCTGCTCAAGTGCTGTAGAGAAATTGTTGATCTTATTCTTTAAGAAAAGGTTTTTTATCACAGGTCTCTGTCATTTCTCAGTGGTCACCACAGTTTCATGTGCAATTGCTGCTCCCCTGTAAGAAGGCCCCAGGATGGAGCCGTTTAATGCTGTGAGGGGATCGGGCCCCAGAGATACAATTGTGGCAACATCCCGGTGGCCCTGTGGGGTCCCCCTGCGGGGGGAAACAAGGGTGGCACTGGCCATCAGCAGAGGTTTCAGACGTGACAATAAAACAAACCTTGGACATCCCGAGGCTTTCCCTGCTTTGACTCACCTGGCAGCATCTGGTTTTGGCATTTTTAAGTTTCCTCTTTTTTAGCCATTTCCATCCCAGGCAGGACCTTCCCCGACTGGAAATAAAGATTAAATATTTTAACGGGATGTTTAAAAACAGAAGTTTTGCCATTGGAGAGTGTGATGTGCAGAGAAATTGAGGGAGAGGAAGGAGAGCATCAGATTTCACCTGGCAGCTGTCAGATGAGCTGCACCTTATTGGTGGCAGGGAAAAAGTCGCGGTTCGAAACTCCCTAAGTTCCAAAGGCAGAAGGGCAGGAAACGCCGAGGGCAAAGCGGGGACCAGCCCGTGCTTGGACCCACGGCACGGTCAGTGCCACCTCCTAGGCCAGGCGTGCTCGTGGGGCCACCCGCGGACGGGCACATGGAGGGACACACAGGCGGCCGCTCTGGCTTCCGGAACATGGAGGGCACCCCGAAAACACCGCTGCCGCCGTTCTCCCGGGCCCCGGCACAGCCCCGGCTCCCCGCACGCGGAGCGGGACCGTGCCGGGATCCCCGCAGGAGCCCGGCCCACGCGGGGGCGCCGCGCTCGC